>VYZX01023815.1:9055-54741 GCA_013401335.1 Brachypteracias leptosomus | reverse complement strand
CCCAACACAACAAGGAGATGGACCTGTTGAGAGGGTCCAGAGGAGGGCTACAAAGATTATTAGAGGGCTGTAACACCTCTCCTATGAAGACAGGCTGAGAGAGTTGGGGCTGTTCAGCCTGGAAAAAAGATGGCTCCAGGGAGACCTTATTGCAGCCTTCCAGCATCTGAAGGGTGCCTACAAGAAAGCTGGGGAGGAATTTTTCATGAGAACAAAAAGGACGAGGGATAATGGGTTCAAACTGGAAGAGGGTAGATTTAGATTGGAAATTAGAAGGAAATTCTTTACTCAGAGGATAGCAAGACACTGGAACAGGTGTTCAAGACTAGGTTAGATAGGGCTTTGAGCAACCTGGTCTAGTGGGAGGTGTCTTTGCCAGTGACGGGGGGGTTGGAAGTAGATGACCTTTGAGGTCCCTTCCAATCCAAGCTGTTCTATGATTCTGTGAAACTGAATTCACCCACTGAAAATGAATGCAATCTGGATGACTGATGTAAGAGGACTGGCAGCTTCTACTTTGTCAGTGACTTGTAACAAAGGACTGCTTCAACTTCATGATATACTGAAGGTTTATAAATGTTGATTGAAGCTAGGCCTTCCTTGGAATGTCACATAATGGAACTAAGTCGTGCAAAGCAATAGATTTAATGACTGAAGACTATCTTTGATGGCTCCTGCTAAATAATTTATACAACACTGTAAAAACCTCTCCCCATACTCTTCTTGTATACCTTTATTTTAAATATTTAAACTTCTAAACTATGGAACAGGAAGACGCTGTGCTTATAGAACCTGTCCTTTCACTAAGGAAGGATGACTGGAAAGCATCGTGGAATTCAATATTAAGTGATTTGACTTAAGTGATTTTAATAAATCTGGAGGATTTCCTAAAAAAGAAAAAAAACTTAGCAAGGATAAATGCAAAAAAAAAAAAGAAAATCACAGATATAAAATGGGTAACAACTAAAAAGGCAGCAGACTAGATAATACAGCAACCCATTTGATTTGAGTCAATATTATTTTGTGGTTGTAAAAGAGAGACATTTCACACTGTAAGGTAGTTTAGTGTAGAAGACAGAGGAGATTCCACTCTGTTAAGAGTTAGTTAGGCCTTCACTGAAATACTACCTGGTTTGGTGGTGAGAGGCAAAGAAGCTGTAGGGATTCCACCAGAAAAGTGTGACATTAATTTTAATGCTCTAAAATATGAGGTATGAAGAAAGAATGGATTTTTTTTTTTTCTTTAAAGGTTTGGTCTGGGGAGGGATATGTAGTAATACTTCCAGTGTAGTGGGAAGGCTGATTAACTGGTTTTCTAAATTTCCAAGTTAGAGGAAATCAGTTTGTTGCTTTTTTGAGGGGGGAGTTTTGGGGGGATTGGTTTTGGTTTGTTTTTTTTTCAGTAAAAATTCATTAGGTTTGATAAGAAAAGAAATTAATTCACCTTGGCTTTCAAAGGAGGTAGAAGAATGTGTTTCAACAATGATTTTTTTACAGGAGTTTAGCAAACATTTTTGACAGATATATTTGATCCTGAATAACAGATGGAATAGACAATCTCCTCCAGCTAGCTTCGAGACATGTTTCTGTTGGTGTCTTTTTTGCATAGGAACAGTAGATTAACAATCAATTTCTCAGTAATCTTCATGGTAAAACTCATCCCAAACCAATAGTTTTTATTGATCACAAGCCCAGGTCTAAGCACTGAGGAATGATTTAAATATTTCATTGGGCTTTGTTTAGGAAAGAACTCATTAATCTGCCTGTGTCATTTCATAATTTAAGAAATTAAGCAAAAAAATATAGCAATATATCTTTTGTACAGCACACGTGATTTTACTGGCAGTGGAAATCACTACATTTTAAGGAACCTCAAAAGCAAGATGTTTGTGCAAATTAATATATGAACTGGAGTAGCTTTCAGTAAAATGGTACTCTTATCTACATTTTGAAACACAACATTATTTTCATTTGAGGTATTTCAATGACATCTGTGGGCCATTTGGATAGTCTTAGCCGTGCAATTATGTACACATTGTGCGAGAATACCCTCTCACTGAATATGTCAAGTGGCAGTTCAAGAAGCTGAGTATATATGCATCAGAGATGGACTATCAATTCTGATGGACCATAACATGATATACAACAAAATGCAGTTTGCCTGCAAACAAAATGTAGTTTGGATGTAAGCCTGGAAATTCTTTGTCCTTAAGTTTGTGATCAAATATATGTCAGATAGCCCAGCATTTCTTCAATCAAATTTTCAGGATGTAGCCCAAAGGAATCTAGCACCTTGATGTTCAGTGCTATCAAATTTTACTCATACAGAAGTTGGATGAATGGAAAGTTATGTGTAAAATGGCTAACGGAAACACAGGGCTTGTAAAAGGGTAATGAAGAAGTAGTGTGGGTGGGAAAGATGTTGCCACTGAGTAAGCTTTTAGGCAGGAAGACCAAAGAATGAAACACTGGAGGATGAAACAGCTGTAAATAAAATAAATTTTGGTTTTCTCGTCTTGGGAGGGAAATGAAAACACAGTAGATTTCAGTATAATTCAGTGTCTGAGTAAACACTCAAATGAGACTATTGTAAATTTATTAGTTCACACTGCATTGAAGGAATTGTTTATAGTGTTGCTACTTTTCTTCAGAGCCCTTGAGTGTCATATTTCTACTCATTACTGGCTATTACTGCTGCAGCACTCACTGTACTTTCTTGTATTTTATTTAAAAATGCATAACACAATAGGAAACAGTGTTCACTGTTCTGAAAAATGCAGATAACTCAGCTAACTAAACTGCTTGCACTTAAAGAACTATGAATTTACCTTGTTTGTTGATTCTGGTGACATTTTTGATGAGAAGAGAAATATCTGGCCATTCTGGGCAGTTTCAAATAAACCTTTATATAACAATCCACCACACAAATATTCAGTAAGGAGGTTTCTTTGGCTTTTTGGAACAGTGATTCCCCCTTTCCCTTCCCCTCTTAAATTGGATTCTAGACTTTTATTTTTATTATTCAGCATTCAGAAATAATAGATGTAGCTTTTAGGTATGCAAATAGCATACCTAAATCACTCTGATATTTGCTGGAAAGACAACACAGCTAGATACACACAGTCCAGGAGGTTCCTGCAGTGCATTGATGATGCCTTTTTGACACAGGTGGTGTAGGAGTCAACGAGAGACCTGAATGGATGAACAAGGAGCTTCTGGAGAAACTCAATTGGAAGAGGGGACTTCACAGTTTGTGGAAAAAGAGACTGGCCGCTTAGGAGCAATATAGGAATGTTGCCAGAGCATGTGTGGATGCAACGAGGAAAGCTAAGGCCCTCTTAGAATGAAATCTGGAAAATAGTGTAAAAGACAACAAGAAGGGCTTCTTTAAGTACATCAGTAGCAAAAGAAAGACTAGAGAAAATATGGGCCCACTACTGAATGCAGTGAGTGCCCTCATGATGGAGAATACAGAGAAGGAAGAGTTACTGAATGCTGCCTTTGCTTCAGTCTTTACTGCTAAGACTGGTCTACAGGAAATTTTTGTGCAATTATGTAATTTATGCACAGTTATATAATTAAGTTCTTAATCTAAGCAATGCTGATACCTTATAAATGCTGGAATTCAACTGTAAGCCACAAGAAACAGTGCTTTGTTCTCTTACAGAATAGTCTTGGCAACATTTATTTCTGTCATAACTTTAGGGTTTCTACAGGTACTCCTACTTCTGTAGATAGCCTACAAAGCTTACTTTCTTTTAATCTTAAAATTGTATAATGTTCCTATTGTCTTGGCATCTTTAAGTACAAGATTCATCTTTTTGTTTCATAATATAATGGATGTTTGAACAGTAGGCTAGCATCTTTCATTTGTCATAATGGAATTGATCCTGTACTAAGTTTGCTGTGATCAACTACAAGAAAATATTTTACCTTTTCACTGCTCTCATATTTTTCTGGAAGTTAGTATATTCATATTTTTTAAAATGTTTTTGATCTTTAAGAATCTATTTGCTTTTAAAAATGAACTTGAGACTTTTCTCAATGAAGTTATTTGCTGATATGTGAAAAACATTTTCTGGATCTACTGTTGTCAGGACTGGGGAGGTTGTGTCTGTTCTTTCTAAGAATGCAAAGAGCATATTTGAAATTCATATGTCAGCATCCAAAATTTTGGAAAATTGTTATCTGATAAACCCCAGATAACTCAGGAGAAAGAGAGCAGCTAAAGACCAACCTGAAACATAAGGGCAGAAACGTTTTAGTTAGATACAATCTCACTTTAATCAGCTATATTAACACACAGGGTAGTGCAGTAGGATGATATCTATGGAGAGAAAAATTGGTCTTGAGAGTCTCCCATTCACAATATATGTATTTTGGCAGACAGAAAGAAAGCTCTATTTAGTTCTACAGACTGAATTGTATTTTAGTTCCACAAGTTGAAGCATATTAAGGGCTTCTGGGGTGCACCTTTCAGAGCCTAAATAATATAAATATAAATAGCATAAATTCCTAAAAGAGTATACCTTACCTAAAAGAGTATAAATTCCAAAAGGATCTCAGTTTCTGTGCACCAAAATCTCAGCCAATGTGGCATGTTGCTATGATCAAAAGTAAAACCTTGACCTGGGCTAAAATGAGGATTAAGTATATCCAGAAATAAAGCAACCAAGTATTATAGAGAGGTTACTGAAGATTTTCATGAACTTCATTATCAGGAACTCCATAACCAGAAATTGCAATGGCATTACAGGTGGTGTGAACCTAACATGAGTTAAGATCGCTTTTTTAATCCAGTCCCCACTGGATTAATTTAAATAGCGCCAATATATGATGTCAGAACTACAAATATACAAGTGCACACTGGTATCAGTCAGTCTAGATTTTCTAGGCCAATTTTATTCATTTCAGTCACATAAACCTTACATAAGTAGTGCACATCCTTTTTTATAGACTGCTTTGCAAAATGAAATGTGACCACACAGTTCATCATAGTTGTACTGCACTGATACAACTAGAAGGCAAGAACTTGCCTGTCAATAGATTTAGTACAAAAAGAGCAGTATAGAAATATCACACATAACCCATGTCAGAGTAACCGTGTGTTCTACCACATGCACTTGTCCCCCTTAATCTATTTTGCTGATGCTTCCATCAAAAGTAGGATTTGTGAAGATGTTTTGTTTTGGGACTCCTGATAAACTCTGTCAAGAATTTATGCAATGACGAACAGCACCATGTGCCTGACTGCAGTATTTGCTACTCATTCTCTTTCTGTCTACCTACCTATGTATTTCTCTACCTATTGATGGAATTATCTCTGTTTACTAGTCTTCATATAGAAGATTATTAGTAAATATAGGCAGAGTAGGATGCCACAATGCAGACTGAAAGAAAGCTGAGCTTTCCCATTTTCTTTATGTTAGGGACAAACACGGTGCTGCAGACTGGAAAATATTGCTTTGTTTTCAAAAGCATTTTAGGGTGTTTTTTTTCTGATTAGTATTTTACAGAGGGCAAAAATCATCCATATCTAGTGGTCTCGACATGGATAGTGCATAATTTTCTTGCAGTATCTTAGTCTTAGGGACACAACAGTTGTGCTCCAGAAGCCTAACCAGTCAATTTAAACAATGTCTTGCTGGCATCTTTTACCAAGTGACAATTTATGTTATCCTCCTTACTTTTCATCTTCGCATTCAGTGTGAGCACTGTTCTAGCTTTCCATCTTCTGAGTTTTTCATTTATCTGCTGACAATTTTCCAAGTAATGATGTTCTTCCAAAGAACAATCTCTGCGCCTCATAGAGGATTTTTACCTACTCTTACAAATGTTTACTTTGAAGTAGGGAAGCTGTGATCTGAAATATCATTGATGTAGTGGCAAGCTGAAATGGTACTGAAAAGTTCAAAACAGATTTATAATGAGATCTACAGAAGTAAATGATGATTAGTTTTGCCACTTTGGCTAATAAGATTGCATGTGAAGATAAATATACTGTACTCTTGAACATCATGAAAATTGTTGGCTAAAAGGAAATAAGGAAGAAAAATTGGATTGGACAACAATTATCAATAGTGCATTACTGCACCCTAAGTCTGAATAAACTGCTCTTAGGGAAAAAAAAACAAAGGCTGACATGCTGTGTCCCTTTCTAACAATCGATATAGTGAATAATCATGTGGAGCACAGAATGGTGTCCACAGCTAGAATTTTTTTTTGCTTTTAAGCAGATTAAAATCTGAAGTTTCCTTAAATGTAAACAGAACAATATTTGAAAATGTAGATACTCTAGTAAAATGTAGTTTGAAGCTGAGAATTCAGTAATGAGTTATCAGCATTTGTGTATATTTGATATTCAAATGGGCTCTTGTTTTACAAAATTATTTTCCTATACAGATTTTGCTTGATGCAATTTAAAAGCAAATGACAGAGGTGTTCCTATATACACCATTATCTTGCTGATACTTGGAGTGCTGGGGCCTGAGTTGTGGGCCTCGAGTTGGAGTTGACCTGTGGATGAGTCACAACCCAGCAAAATGTTTTGTTTTCCCCACTGCCTTCAGGTTCCAGAGACAGAATCTGGCCCACCTGTGTCTTTGTGGCCTCACCCTCCTCCAGGTAGTTGTGGTTGGGGTGGTGGGTGAGGCCAGGATTATATCAACTAGGAGCTGATAAATATGTGTGTGGCTTCTGTTGGAACTGGTTGCATCTTGCTGAGCCCTCTTGGTGGTGTCCTTCCATGTGAAGAGCCACAGAGGGAGCCATCTCTGTCTGTTGCGTCCAGCAGACAATGCTGGCATCACAGTGGGCAGCATGAGAACTGGGCCCACAGGAATCTGTGGCAGCAATATTTGAAAGACTTCTGAGGGGATGTTGCTGAGTTCAGCATTGGCCTGTGTGATCAGACAACAGATGGCAGCATAAAATGATGATGGCTGAACTGACGAAACAATATTTTTCTTGGTACAGGAAGAATGTCATGTATTTGTTGGGTAGAAAATGTTTTTATATTTTTCTCAATTAATAATCTTAAAAGTATTTGGAGTTGGAGGAAGCATTTTAAAACTCAGAGGAATAACATGTTGAAATATACTAATACTTTGTTTGCAGTACCTGGAGACAAAGATTGGAAGGAGACAAAGATTGATTTAGAGACCACTTAAGCAAACTGGACATACAGAAGGTCACAGATGGAGTGCGAGTGGCTGGTGTCTGTTGAAGGACATGTCTGATGTCATTGCAAGGCTGTTCTCTATTTACTTTGAATGATCATGGGGATCTGCAATGTCACTGATGACAGTAAAAGGCAAAAATGTCACAGTGGTCTTTAGAAAAGGAAAAGGAGAGTATGTAGGGAACTACAGGCTTTGTCAGCCTTTTTTTTAGTCCTCCGGATGACTGGTCCTGTAAGCAAAGGGAGAGCAGTGGATATTGCTTCCTTTGAGTTTAGCCAGATAGCTAATAGCATTCTAGTAGCCAGCCTGGGGAGATGGCTTCTTTGGTAGATGTATATAAGGGTGTAGATTGACTGCACCACTGGGCTTAGGGATTGTTCAACAATTTAATGTCTAACTGGTAGTTAAATGTTTATTAGGGGTATTAAATAGGTCAATAAAAGCTAGGGGTAGAGGAAGAAGGTAGGGGAAGGAGGATTTTCTTCCAAAGTGGCCATAGCTCAGAGACTGGCTGGCCATGAGTCTGCTTGGAGGTAGTGGGTGATTGCTTTTGCATCACTTGTTTTTACTGTTTATCTTGTTGGCATTTGTTTGCTTTGTTTTTATCTCTTTGCTTCACTTATTAAACAGTCTTCCTTTTCACCCACAATTTTTCTCACTTTTACTCTTCCTATTCTCTACCCCATCCCACTGGGCATGAGAGAGTGAATGAATGACTCTGTGGATGCAGCTGCTGGCTGGAGTCAATCTGCAACAAAAACCTTGGTAAGCTAGAGGAATGGGCTTTTGAAGTTCAGCAAAAACAAATGCTACACTGAGCTTCTTAACATATGAAGAAAATTGAAGAAGGAGGTACAAATAACATACTGAAATATAAAGTTTGTCTTGTACCTTTATTATAAATTAAAAAGGATAAACTAACAGGAAATTTGACCAATGTCACTATTTTGGTTAAGGTCTAATAGAGAAAGCTAAGACTCTGCAATGTGGAACAGGTGTGACTTACTGGTTATCATGACTGTTTACAAAAGAGGGCTGAGAGAGGCTACAGAGCAACCATTTGCAAGAGTTAGGTGCCACAATAACAGCACACAAAACTAGCAAAAGGAGGTGGTTTATGACCAAGTAGGTGATAGCTGTACAGAGCTTCTTGCCAAAGCATGGTGAGGTTGCAAAATTTTTACCTGACTTCAAGCAAGATCCATCAGCAGTTAATAGACAAACAGCATCAAACTCAAAACCTAAGCTGGAAATCACTGGAAGCAGTATTAACAAAGAGGTATAATATATATAAAAGAAAGAAGTATATTCATGGAATATAGAAAGCAGGGATTCTTAATCCTCCTTGCAATGGCTATTAGAGAGTCCTAAACTCCTGAAAGCTTTGTCTTTTGAGTTGTCTTCAAGACTATGAGAATATTTGCACTCATTTCCATGAAGACTTGAAAGTAAACTGTTTATTTAAACCATTGCAGACGTTAGCCTGGATTCTCTAGTTCACGACTGAAGTAGCACTATTCTAATTCGATTTAAACTGACAGGAACAGATTTAAGTCACCTTGAAGAAAGAGCTTAGGAGCTATAACTGATAACAAGTATATTTCTTATAGGAATTTAGTTATATCTGTTTAGCTTGTAAAAGTTTTAGATATTAATATGTAACTTAAGCTCAAAGTAGATAGAATTTTAAGAAAGATGTACTTTCAGAGGCTTGGTTAATCAGTTATCACCTGAATAATTGAAAGGGAACAAAGGCAAACACAGTGCTCCAGAGGTTAGGATTGCTGTAGAAGGTGGGAACCTAAATAATAACATGTAAAATAAAGACAAAATGAATTCCAACTAATTCCAACTCAAATTCGAGTAGACAACAATAGGTCACAAAAGAAGTGCTCATTAAATTTCAGCAAGCTTTGCTCTTAATTAAAGTTAAAAAAGAAAAAAAAAAGGTACATTAGTGTATGCATAAAACTAGCCATTTGATATATAAACTGCAAATTGTATGTACCACAGAAAACAGAGGTGTGACCTCATTTATTCAGAACAGCCCCATCATCAGAAGAAACATGTACAAAAGCAGTAAAAACCAATTTTAAACTTGAGTAGCAATAGAAGTGACAAATGATAGCCAGCAGGACTATATGCTGTTGCAGCTTGCTGAACCAGATGTCCAAGAGATATCTAAAACATTGAGAATAGAAACATAATTTCTTACCTGAAAGTTACTGGTGGAAATTGTACATTCAAAAACACAAGAGCATTTGAGAAGCTCTATTTTTTGTAGACAAGAGAGTTGGAGTCAAAATCTATATATTGTTTCATAAAAAACCTCAGCTGTAGCACACTTGAAAATGCTACTGTGTTATGGCACTTCTACAAAATAAGGTTGTCAAAACCCACCCTATTGACAATTGCAGGAACAGCAGACTCGAGGAATATTGACACAGACCAAGCTTGACATTTGATAAATGGCTGGTCAGTGCTGTAGCAAGAAAGCATTCCTTGGTTCCATGCATAAAACATAAATAAAATTATTGCAGTAACACCACAGTGAATGCTATCAAGCAGAAAAGCAGCAAAGTCAATGAACACTGTGGTAGTCCTAAGTGCTGTCTGAACAAATGATCACATGTTGCTGATGAGATCCACCCAGGTCACTGTTTCAGGGAGTTTACTTCATAGGAAACGAAGTATATGGCCGTATACAAGTCTACCTTCTCTGAAAAAAAATGAAGAAGAAACTCTTACATACAGATATCAAAAATGCAGCTATGGAAAGTAAAAATAAGACCATAAATGATGATGAGGAATTAGAAAAAAAATAATTTTATTAAAGGTATCAGTAATTTTCAGTGAGAGTTGGATTCCTAAATCTCTCTGGCCTTCATTTACCATACTGTTTTAAAGATATGAACAAAGAACTTTCATAGACTGTATTGTCTGAAATTTCATAGAATGTAATATACATTGTAGAGGTCATCACCTACAATATAAATATATTTTCCTAAACAGTAAATAAGTCATATAGTTTGTTGTTATTATTCATATCTGTATGATGGCAAAAGCTGAGATGTTAGAAGAGGACTGCTGCTCTGTTACTCCAGGCTTTGCATTCTCCTACTTTTCTAAAAAAATTTTTTTAAAATTATGTAATGTCTGAGACACTTTACTGTCATCACTAGATCATCACCTTCATTGGCTACATCTAGGTCAGAAAGAAAAGATGGAGTTCAGAAGAAAAAGGATCACTTTATTCTCAAAACAACCAAGGTAGTGCACTGTAAAATACACCAGATAATCTCAGTCTTCAGGATGTTCTTCCCTTCCTTCAGCTAAGTCTAAACTGTCATTTTTCCCCACACATGCTTTGAAAACAAGCCAGAAAATCCATCCTACTTTACACTTTCTCGTGCCTTGAAATGAAACATAATATTCACTTTCTATTGCCAATCTCCCTGTTGTGCTCCATTGCTCGCTCTTGTATTTTTCACAATCTTTCGTTCAAGCATTCATAAAACCTTTTCTGTACTACATGTGGTGCTATCACTTTCTACTTGATTAACTAATTTTCAGAAATAAGTCACAAGATCCAGACACAGAAGTCATATCCATTTTGCAGAGGAATATGAATGCAGGACATGACAGCTCTTTGTTCAGTACTGCTCCAGAAAGCAGTGGCAGTATTCAGAACGGATTTCTGTTTATTCAAGTCCCAGTTTTATTCTTTTACCATCACCTTGGCTTTTTGTAGAATATGATTGAAATTCAATACTTGTTACAGGCTGATGTTAAATTCTTATGCTTCTTATCCACATGTTTTGAGGGACAAGAAGGGAAATGAGGAAATGAACTACCTGTAGTTGAATCTATAGGGTTTTGTCATAAGTTTTTAATTCCTTACATAAAGAGTGCAAATAGAATTAGTCCATTTATAATGGGATAATCCCAAAGCCAGGAAAGAAAAAGCAATGATAAAAATGAGCAAGCTGGCCAAGGCTTGGCCAAGGAGATAAAGATAGGAGCAGATAATAATAAAGAAATGACAACAGTGCTTGTATAGCTTGAAGGTCAAGGAAAAAATAGGCAAGCAGCTAAACATATGACTAATGCTGTTAGAGTAAAGGGCATGAAGAGTCAAGAACAGTAACAGTTGTATTACAGAAGTGTGCATATAAAAAGAAATTCATCACTTTGTATTATTTCTTGTGTTTGTTTTTTTCTTTAGTGTCAGACATTCTAGAAAAGCAGAGCTTAATTAAACTACATAATTTTATGTCATGTTTTTCTTAAGTCAATTATTTTAATTGAATAACTTTATTAGTATTTTAATTATTTAGCTGTATTCTGAAATACTTTTATTCTTTAAATGTCCCATCACATCTTCTAAAAAATTGTTTTTGAGTTAAAAAAAAAAAAAATATCCTGCCCCTCATCTATTGCATTAAGACAAACCTTGTGTTCTTCCTATGTTGGATAGAGTGGAAAATATGAATTGAGCATTGTATTTAAAATTATTGGTAGAATATTTCTCTACATCATCATATATTAATGATTCTATATTTGCAATTCTACTTTTAAATGATTCCATTCTGAAATGTTCCACTACAGGAACATTTTAAAGGTAGTAAATGATGACTTAATTTTGGTTGCTTGTTTAGATATATGTTAAATAAAGTTTAAGCAAGCCTTCAAATTTGAAGACAAAGGAGAAATCAGTGACCTATTGGCCATCATTAGTATTTTGAGGGCTACCTTTCAGCTCTGCTTTGAGTTCTGGTCAACCTCTACACTGGATGAAGAACAGGTTCCAAGGAGCAGAGAAGTACTAGGAGCATGGGCAAACAGGAGTTCTGAAAGACAATTCAGTAAAGCATGAAATGACAGAAGAATTGAAAGAGAGGAGAAAGTGACCATCCTACCAGAATGAACAGGATGAACAAAAGGGGACACATTTATAAAAATTATCAGGTCCTATTGAATGGAGATAGTAGCAGGGCTAGTAATATAAGTTTATAATGTTATTTGACCTAAGGTTGTGTTCACGCATCTGCTTTTATTAAGTTTTTTTCTTATAATGACACACTATTGCTTTTTTTTTCGGCTGTACACAAATGTAGTAGACACTATTGTTACAGAAAAATTTACCTACTATCTAGTAGTTGACAAGCTCATTGCTTATCCTGAGAGGGGAAGAAAATTTTACTTTCATATTCTTACTTCCTAAATTTCAGTTATGTAAGAGAAAGTAGCATTAAAATAGAAATAAAAACAATGGAATGCTGCAATTAGGACAATAAATAAGTGTAACTTTGTATATTTTCTCTTTGTGTTTAATAACTTGATACAAAATATAGATGATGTTACTTCTACATACATGCATCGTTGTATCTACATATGTAGGGTACTGAGCAAATCAAGATTGAGAAAGGCCACATTTATTTATTAGTATCTTACAACATAGATTTTTAAATATTTTTTTAAGAAAGTGTTTATCATTCTTTCCACTGTAGTGAAGGGACTCTTAAGTCCTCATTCATTACAATCAGTTTTAGGACTTTGATGTAGCTAACCTAATTTAAGAGCCTATTTCTTGTATAATTAATAGAAAGAGGCTGGAATATATATAAACAAGAGGCCCATTTAAGATCTCTATTAACTGTTAGGGGTATTTATCTACTTCCAGTAAAGAAGAGGAGGGAGCTGATGGTGCCCTTTTTTCCTAATTTAGATGCCTTGTGTAATTGTCTAGGCAGGGTGACTGAGTCATTCCTTCACTTTCAAGACAAGCAAAAAGATAAACCTGACCTGTAGACATGCATCTCTCAGTGAATATGCTCACTACATAGCTACCACATGATACAGATATGCAACTATTTAAATTGATGGACAAATATTATTTAATCTTGTCAAGTGTCAGGGCTGGGCTGACCACTAGATGAGTGACAGATGCTCTCTATTAACCCCTCTCCCTTTCCAAAGGGGAAGAGAAAGGGAATAACAGAGAGAGTCTTTCAGATGGGAAAAGAAAACTAAAACAGCTTTAAAGAAAATAATAACAATAAAATGGAATATGCACAAATATATAAAAAAACAGTATTGAACTCAGTCCCCCGATGGCAATTGCTTCACCATCATCACTGATGCTGTAGGTAGGCACGAGGGACGTCCCAGACTGGATTCAGTGGCAGATGTGAACTGGATTCAGGAGCTGGTTTCTGGAATTGGATTCAGGAATGCATGGATCAGGATCAAATGCAGAACGGACAGAGACGTCCTCAGATACTGCCCATTGAAGAAGGTTGCTCAGTTTAAGGTCACCTGTCCTGTCTGCTTCTCCATGCAGGTGCGATCTCTTACTCTCTCCATCTCCAAGGTGACACACAAGATTTAGCATTGACCTTGGTCTGCACAGTAGCAAGAGCCTTTCTGTACACCGATCCTTCATAGTAACTATAAACTTCAAGCATTATTATTACTAGAAGCAGACACTGCTGAAATATGCCATCAACTTCAGCATGTACAGTTACTTAGAAGAGACTGAGCTGAAAAGTAAAATCACTGCACAGAATTAGGTCTATTCTAGCTCATGGACAAGTTTTCTAATACTTGTGATGGCTGAGGTTTGATATTTGTCTGAAATGTCTCTAAAATTCTGCTTGGAGGGGCAATATACATACATTATTTTCTTATGAATGTAGACTCCCACTCTCCCCAGCTCCAGACAACCTATTTAAGAGTTAAAGTGACTTACTATTAGGAGCTATGGAAATTAGATATTTATTATGTCTGTAATTAGTGATAAGTCTGTATTCTATGTGTCTGTGCCAATAAGATCTCGTTCTGTACATTCTTACAGGGCTTGACTTCTCATCACCAGTAAGGACAATTTTACAGTTCTGATAAGGAAAAAATATATTAAATATGGATCAAGCTTAATTTATAAACATTTTCGTGTATGCTTTACATAGCCAAAATAATTGAAGTGATATTTGTATAAATAAGGATAAGGGTGATGAGTTATCAGAAAGTATAAGTTATAAGAAAGTATATAGATGAGAACAGTGAGATGTCAATATGTAGTCTATAGATGGTTATTGCATATCATACAAGAATAAGGTTAACCAGATTTATTTTTTCCTAGCAAATATTAAAATGCTAGTTTTAGCTCCATATTAGAGTGAAAACTTTCCTGTCTTTAAAGAACTCCCCTATCCATGCCTCTGCTTTCATTTAACAAAATTCCCATGTTCAGAACAGCCAATAATTTCAGAGTTAGGTCTCACCTGGGGTGAAACTCAGATTGAAATCCTTATTTTTGTGTATAAACTCTCCTGTTCAACTCATTTCTCCTTGTATAAATATCAGCTGAGTTAGAGGAAATAAGGATATAACTAACAATGTTGCCACAGTTTGTTTCTGCTATTTAAACCTTTTAACACTTTTAAAGAGCAACAATTAAAAGAAAATATACAGTAATTTTTCCTGATAAATGTTCTTACTTCATACATAAAATAAGTTATTAATAAAATAAGGGAAGAAAAGAAGCAAGGTATACACGATGAAGAACTCTTTAAGAACTCTGTGCTATCAAGACTTCCAGTTTGCAGGAACTCTTAGTGTGACAAAACATATACATGTACACACTGTTATGCACACATGTGCATAAACATGTGCACACCCCCACAAACATACAGTTACACACATACTGAAATGGCCTTGTGACCTTTCTGGAGTTCTACACTTTCGAAGATGCATTAAGTAGCTGTTTAAAGTTAGCTTTTTTTTTCTGCCATAAGCTTTAGTGAGAAAGGTTAAATAAAATAAGCAGACTATTACAGTTTTCAGTTAGAATTTTAACTGGCATTAATTAAATTGGTTTCCAAAGGGCACATTATATAGGGGACTTCCCCATTTAAATAAGTACTCCATGTTTGTCAAACATTATTTCTGGTAGAAAGCCAAGTTTAAAAGGAGACCAGGTAAGTGTTAATTTTAAGCACCACCTAATTGTTTTGTACTAATTATTGGGAGCTTTTATTATGCAAGTGTTAATAGTATTGCAGCTATCTTCAGTAAGAAGCACTACCAACATAATTTCAAACTGAATATGTCCTTCATACTAACAAATCTCCCAATGGAAACATGAAAAATACGTAGGAGTGTCCAGAAATTCTCTGGGGTCAATAACTCTTCTGTTTCCTATACAACTCTGATGTAAATGACTGCTTGTCTAGTAAAGCCAGAAAGTCATTTTCATAAAGCCTTGGTTTTTTTAGTGCAGAACAAATAAATATTTGTGTATATTTTCATTTCAATAGTTGGTAAAACATTATGTGGTAACTGTAATATACTATATTCTGCTTAAATTATTTCTTTCCCAGCTACCTATCCAGATACCTGCATAAAGAGCACTTTTAATTTTAGGATTAAGAATTTAGAACCAAAATTGTTAGATGCATGGAGATTTTTCTTTCTCACCTGGAGATAACCAGTGAAAACATTTAATCAACGTTATCTGAGCATTAACATTTGATAGTGTTTTGTGAATAATTTAGCCTAGGCATATTTTATTTCAGCCATCTGGGGAAAATTCTTTTGGGAGACAAGAAGAAAAAGGCTTAGTTTTGTTTTGTTTCTTTAAATGAACTGTATGTGCTAATGTTTCAGAAATAATTAGGCATTTAAAAAATGGTAGAACCCTTTCTTGCTGAATGAGTTGAAACTATCACACCTATCAAAACAAGACTATGTCTCAGCAAACAGCTTGGTGCAAAGAGCAGGATATGATACTGCAAATAATCTCTGTTAAGATTGATGAGAACAGTAATAAATCAAATTCAATAATTTTTGAGCATAATTTGAATGAATAATACCTAAGTTAGAGGAGGATTAGTGTTCAGTGATTTTCTGCATTTAATCCAAGAGAGGTAAATGTGGCAACCTAATGACCTACCAGCATCTAGAGGGACTCACTTTCATGAGTGCAATAAAGGATGTTCAAAATTCAAGAATTTAAATAATGCTTAAGTCAACACAGGATAATGATGCTATTTTTCCTTGCTAGCAAAACTCCTCATAGCATCCAGCAGACATAGTTTAATCTGCTTAGCTTGAATTTACGTTGATTTTTTTTTTTCTTCATATCCTTTCTCCAATAAGTCTTGATTTAAGACAATAGGAATTGGCAATTTCAGTGAGGAAAATTGCTGTATAACACTGCAGAAGCACAGGAAGGCTGTCAAAACATGGATTTCCTTAAATTTGCATTATTCTATTTCTGAAGTATATTGCTTTCAGCTCAGAGAACCTGGGCTGTAATCCTTCTCTACCAGTACTGTAGCCCTTCCTGCTGAGACACTTTTCTCTAGACATGCACTTTTGACCATTGCATGTGAAGAGACCCTATGCAGGGTGGGTATACACAGCTTTAAAAGACACAGCAGTTGTGTGTGTGGCTAATACATATAGCGGATAGGTGCAGTACCAGGTTAAGCATTAATTTACTTATCAGTTCTGAGACTCCTGAAAACTCTCTGCTGGCCAATAAGTGCTCAGTCAGGTGTGTAGTGTCACCTCCCACAATCCTGGAAATATCTGACCTTTGATCTTGCTGATTTGTTTTGTTTGAGTTGCTTGCTTTTTCCTTAAGGTGTTATATTTTTCACGTCTATGTTCTTTTCCTTGTGATTCCCTGAGCTGCCAACTATTGTCATTGCAACAATTTCTCTTCTGCTTGTGTTATTACTTATTTCATGTGGCTCCCAATCATGTACTCTCAAAGCTTAACAACCTTCACAGTAAGACTAAGCCAAGGTCACTCAACTGTGCTGCACCAAAGTAGCCCTAGGGTCAGAGAGCTCAACTCAGTTGAGCTGTGGGTTATGGTCTTTCCATAATGTAAGTATGTAACTGCTTGCATTATAATAGCATTTTATGTAGCTTATAAATCATTGGCCATAAATTAAAACTTCTGTAAATATTTCATTCTATAGCCTTTATCAGATGGGATAAAGAATTTTATTTACAAGACATAGTACTGAATGATTATTGTCTCTCTGAGGAAGAGTTAGAGGGAAACCCTTATGATATCTGCAATATGTATGTAAGTAAGTATTTATTTCTACAGTTCCTTATTTGAACGCATGCAGATTTAGATTTTGGAAGAGGGATTCAAATACTTTCCAGTGTTTTCTCCTGATACAGCAACAGAAAATTACATGCTAATAACATAGCTTAAATGTAAGCACGTTTATGATTTTGGGAATGGGTATTGAGTACAGTATTATTGCCATATTTCATGAGCATTTTGAGCTTTGTTGGGGAGAGTGGGAAGGCACAATGAGCATATTGCAGTTCTTAATACTTGTTTTTCCTAGCATTTATTACTAGACCTAATGGCAAATACCTCTGTCATAAGAGGAGGGGAAAAATTCCTAATAAAAGCTGGGGAGGGAACCAACTGTTTGATACCCTTGAGGCCAGTGGATAGGTGGAAAAAGCAGATGTCTAAGAGAAAGTATAGAGAGAACAAAAGAGAAGACAACTAGGTTTTGGAATACATGGGAACAACAAGAGATTAGGGAAAAAGCAGTAGCATGTTCTTGAGGCTGAAAAGTAAAATGGACAGAGAGATCAACTTTAGAGTGTGAAGGGCAGCACTAAAATAAGAACAGTGAGAGTTTATACAATGAGAAAATACTACTTTTCAGAACCAGAAACCCTGTTATTTGTACCACTTTACAATTACGGAATCATGGAATTACGGAATGTTAGGGATTGGAAGGGACCTCGAAAAATCATCTAGTTCAATCCCCCCGCTGGAGCAAGATCACCTAGACCAAGTTGCACAGGAACGCGTCCAGGCAGGCTTTAAACGTCTCCAGAGAAGGAGACTCCACAACCTCCCTGGGCAGCCTGTTCCAGTGCTCTGTCACCCTCAGCGTGAAGAAGTTTCTTCTCATATTTAGGTGGAACCTCCTATGTTCAAGCTTATACCCGTTGCCCCTTGTCCTATCATTAGATACCACCAAAAAGAGCCTGACTCCATCCTCCTGACACTCTCCCTTAACGTATTTATAAACATTAATGAGGTCATCCCTCAGTCTCCTTTTTTCCAAGCTAAAGAGGCCCAGCTCCCTCAGCCTTTCCTCATAAGGGAGATGTTCCACTCCCTTAATCATCTTAGTGGCTCTGCACTGGACTCTCTCAAGCAGTTCCCTGTCCTTGAACTGAGGGGCCCAGAACACAATATTCCAGTTGTGGTCTCACTAGGGCAGAGTAGAGGGGGAGGAGAACCTCTCTCAACCTACTAACCACACCCCTTCTACTGCATCCTAGGATGCCATTGGCCGCCTTGGCCACAAGGGCACATTGCTGGCTCATGGTCATCCTGCTGTCCACCAGAACCCCCAGGTCCCTCTCTCCTATGTTGCTCTCCAACAGCTCAGTCCCCAACCTATACTGGTACCTGGGATTGTTCTTGCCCAGATGCAAGTCTTTACACTTGCCCTTGTTAGACTTCATTATATTTCTCACCACCCAACTCTCCAGCCTGTCCAGGTCTCGCTGGATGGCAGCACAGCCTTCTGGTGTGTGTAGAACACTGGACCTAAACCATTGTCTTGAGACACTTTTTTCTCTGTGGTTAAAAACCTGTTCTATGACATAATTTTTCAGTGGGATTTAGCATGTAGCAGGCAGTGATTATATGGGCCACTTGCTGGATAAGGAATTGGCTGGATGGTCACACTCAAAGAGTTGTGGTCAAAGGTTCAAAGTTCAAATGGAGAGCAGTGATGGGTGGCATCCCTCAGGGGTCTGTACTAGGACCAGCGCTGTTTAACATCTTTGTCAGCGATATGGACAGTGGAATTGAGTACACCCTCAACAAGTTTGCTGACAACATCAAGCTGTGTGGTGTGGTTGACACACTGGAGGGAAGGGATGCCATCCAAAGGGACCAGGACAGACTTGAGAGGTGGGCCAGTGCCAACCTTATGAAGTTCAACAAAGACAAGTCCAAGGTCCTGCACCTGGGACAGGGCAATCCCAAGCACAAACACAGGCTGGGCAGAGAATGGCTTGAGAACAGTCTTGAGGAGAAGGACTTGGGGGTGTCGGTCAATGAAAAACTGAAGGCCAACTGCATCCTGGGATGCATCAAGAGAAGCATGACCAACATGTCGAAGGAGGTGATTCTCCCTGTCTATTCTGCTCTTTTGAAACCCCACCTGGAGTACTGTGTACAAGTCTGGAGCCCCCAACACAAGAAAGGCATTGAATTGTTGGAACAGCCCCAGAGGAGGGCCACAAGGATGATAGGAGGGCTGGAGCACCTTTCCTATAAGGATAGGCTGAAGAAGCTGGGGCTTTTCAGTCTGGAGAAGAGGAGTCACTGGGGAGACTTTATAGTGTCCTTTCAGTATCTGAAGGGAACCTACAGGGAAGCTGGGTAGGGGCTGTTTGCAAGGGCTTGTAGTGATAGGACAAAGGGTAATGGATTCAAGCTGGAGGAGGGCAGGTTTAGACTAGATGTGAGGAAGAAATTCTTCACAGTAAGGGTGGTGAGACACTGGAACAAGTTGCCCAAGGAGGTTGTGGATACCCCATTCCTGGAAGTGTTTAAGGCCAGGTTGAATGGGACCTTGAGCAATCTGGTCTAGTGGGAGGTGTTCCTGTTAATGGCAGGGGGGTTGGAACTAGATGATCTTACAGGTCCCTTCCAACCTAAACCAATCTATGAATATATGCTTGTTTAGTGAGAACCAAGTTGTTAAAGTGAGAACCAAACTTCCAGCCAAAGTTTTTCTTTTAATCTGAAAATAAACCAGAGTCTCTGTGACATTGGTGTGACTCTCACACTTGTATCTGTTCTGTCATAATACTCTGCACAGATTTCCATTTCAGCCCTTGGCAAAAGAACCTATGTGCCCAGATCTCACTGATCTGAATGTGCATCAGGCATCTAGGGATGTTTCATGGGCTGAGAAACAACTTCATAAATTATTTTGAAAAATGACAATGCCAGATTTGTTCCTTTCCTTTTTGAATATTCTTTTCCTTTTGTTTCTGTGATGAACCTAGTATGTTTTTTAGGCAATTGACAATGAGAACAGTGTATTGGTACTTATTAACTCATTCTAGTTATATAACATAAAAGTAGCATTCAATAACAAAATGTCATTGTAAAGGAGGAAGGATATTTGCACAAAGTGGGAAGGATGCATATCCTTTAGTGTTCAGAGAGCACTTTTCAAGTTAGTTTCCTGATTTTTCTCACTTTCTCTGTTTTTATTATGGCATGGTCTTAAAACATATGAACTGGATTTGTCTTGGATGAAACTTTATTGAATCATATTCCAGAGGTGCATTGCATACCAGTTGCAAATGGGCAGGCAGTCAATGACTATAGCCAGTTTAAAACAAAGGAAACGCAGCAACAACCAAACAAAATCCTGTAATGTGTCCAGTGTTTGTCTCAACCGAGCTGCTGTCACTGGTCTGCACAACTTGATGTGTATAGTCCCACACTTCCATCACATACCAATGGACAGTGTTTCAGTCAAAACATTTTATTTCAATCCAGCCCAAGCCTCTAAAGTGGCAATCGCAGTGGGTAGCTGAAATTGTTATCTAGATTAAGAAAAAAGCAGGAATGAAATCCTGTATGTGTCTTCCATGTTTTTCTTCAAGAAGACTGACTTCACTTCCTTTTGTCACAGATCATGAGCACAGCACTGGCCATGGTGCAAGAAGCAACACTAAATCAATAATATAGTGCTTAGTACTGGCAGGGTCGTGAGTCCTGACAAGCCCAAAAGAACAAGCCATGAACTCAATACTGGTAGCCCATGACTGTAAACATGCACCAGACTTTGTGATGATGTTAATTCAGATATGTTCTCATCAGATTTCTCTATAAAATTTAAACTCTAATCTAGGTCTGTCTGTTTATTTGTCAGACACCTAAGTTCATTTGTTCATAAATACTGTAGATTAATTCTGTTAACAATACTCACACTGCACTTCCTGACTCCTGTAATCATTCAATAACTTCTTTCTGAGCATCTAATGAAAAGATTAGGACACCTTCCCTTTTATCCCTTTAAGTCATAGACCGCAATCTTTCTTTTTTTATCTTTTTTTTAAATATTATTTTTAATATTTTAATAAATCATTTTGCATAAAACACCTTGTAAAACTAATAAAATAAAAATCCTGAACTGATATTGTTTCTATAATGAAACTCTATACAAAGAAAAACAGCACATTTCACCAGAGTATTTTTAAACTATTTTCTTAATGAAAACAAGAAGCTCAATTTATAATCTTTGCATTCAGGAGCAGTTTTCATTATTCTTTTAAGAGGCCAGCATTAGATATATGAATGTCTCAAAGAACAGTGACAATAACATTTCTATATTTACTCTTCTCAGATTCTACTCAGCTCAAGTAATAAAATCCTGCTATGACCAAAAAAAAAAAAAAAAATTAAAATAAGAGTTTTGAAATTTTTCACAAAAGTGCTAAGTAAATGAAGGAGAAGAGGAAGGTAAGGGGTGGCTTTTTTCCATGAAACAGAAGTAACCCTAGTGTCTAAAATTTAGGTTGAAAAGGAAAGTATTATTCTATGAATCATTTTTACATTAATCTATTTTTTTTCTTCAGGTGGTGGGATCTTGTAAAAGGGGAAAAATAAAGTTAATATATGATAAGATGTATATGTATGAAATGGAAATTTACAACTATCTGCCACCTTTTAATTCTTTGTAAGTAGTAACATAGGAATGTTTTAATGGGTGGCTGTGGAGCTGAGTTTCAGCTCTGTGACTTCAGTGTGCGACTAATCATTCATGAATGAATATATTTATTAATACAATTGTAGATCATGGAGAGCTGTAGCTCAGGAACTCAAAAAAAATTTATTTGCTCCTTGCAGATACATTGTTATGAGATAAATACATAATGTTCATATGGATCTATAGAGAATTACACAGAATTATTGCTCTGTTGCTGAAACTTGATAGAAATAGATTTTTCATTTTATTAATATTACAGGTTTCTTTTTCCCTCCAATTTTTTTCCCGTGTTTCAAGTCCCACTAGAATCTATTTGTATTTTGCCCAAAGCTTCCCCCTGTCCATGACTACCTGTTGTTTATTCCTCTTTTTTTTTTTTTTGTTTTGTTTATGGGACAAGGGGTAGGGAGTTGCTTCGGTGATGAATTACACAAAATGCAGTAATTGACATGTAAGGAGATCATTCTAGTTAATGCAGGAAGTTTTTATCTTGATAATTTCAATCCTTTGTGATAAGTATTCATATTTTAAAAGAATCATTTCCTGACATGTCTGTTACTTGTTCTGACCTTGGGAAATCAGCTAAGCCCACTAAACAGGTTACCACAGTCTTACTAGATGCTCATTCCTCTGAAAGTTCAAATATAACACCACTTCTAAAGTCTGATTTAAAATAAATAAACCTCACTGTAAGTTAACGTTGAAAATTTTTAGAGGTTATTACTTAGTGTTACAAAATCCAAAAATCCAGAGAGGGATAAAAATCCTGATGACACATGGATTCCTTGTTTTCTCAAAAATTTTGGTTCAGACATTAAGTTCCTGTTCCCCTAAAGAAACAAATTGCAAAGGACTCATTTGGTGTTATCAGACTGACATCATTTTAGCTCATTGCAGTTAGACATTCTTTGATCATGAAGGCTCTTATTGCATTATTAAACAAAAGTATTAGAGTCCTGAGGTAGGGAGATGGGAAATTAAAGTAGTTTCCATAACCTCATACTTGATGAAATTATTTCTGAACAATTTGTTAAAGCCCATTAAATGGATACATTTGGGCATCACATACTTCTGTGATGTCTGACTTTGGTAATTGTGTCTTCAGGCCTCAAAAGCTTAGCTCAGTGCAAGCCTGGTATGCCACTGCTGAACAAGTCTATGGCAGAAGTGCAGAAAAAGGGATTCTGACTCCTCTTTCTGCCATGTCCTGTGTTCCTAGACTTCTTATTGTGTGTAAACCAGTGACAAGCTGCCTTTCAAATACTCTGTGGCTGAGAGGTCTCAATCAGCACTTTGGGATGAATGAACCTGTCGACCTGATACAGCCTTCTTAACAAAAACAGTCATTCATGGCTAAACAAAATGCAGAATGATGGCAATATTTTGAATTCACAACAAAAAGTCATTGCAGAAAAAGAAAGTTAATCATAAAATATTTCATGTCTGACTTCAATATTAATTAGGGAAATACAGACATCAAAGTTATACAGACTATGTAGGTACATGTGTGTATTGGATATTGGCTAAAATGTATCTGTTAAAACAAAAAAAAGGGCAGCATAGTCTTGATACATGCAATTTAAAAAAGTGTTAGTATCTTCATGAGAGGATGATTTATTTTCATGAAATTGAACAAACCACATACTTTTGCAACAGACACCTTGACACTGACAAACATGCAGGCTTAAGAGGGAATTGCAAATACCCAGACTGAAGTGTCAGAAAATAATTGCTTCATAGAACTAATGTTTATCTCTCAGAGGTCACAGCTTTTCTTAAAACAGAGAACCATCCGTGCTTGTTACAGGGGGCTTAATCTTTTAAGCTTTGTTTTATGCACAAATGGAGGTGTTCTGTGATTATATCTTCCACCTATGAGAAAGTATAAAAAAAGTGAGCAAAAAAAGACCTTGTATTCTCCCTAAAGAATTCACAGACAAGATCACTTGAATTTTTGCATTGAATTAATGTGAGAAGCTGACTTGCTGTTATATAGCTTTCTGGTTTGTATTACAATAATGAATAGGTTTGATAAAAGTCATGAGGAAAATAAACTTGATGCAGTAATATTTGAGCTATTTAAGGAACACTGCAAACATTAAGGCCAGTTACCAGTCCTGGAGTACTGATTCTCCAAATATATTAGAAAGTAACAGGTTTTGGTATTTTGTTTCTGGGGTTTTTGTTGCTGGGTTGGTTTTTTTTGTGGGTTTTTTCTGGCGGGGAGGAGTGGTGGTGGTGGTTGTTTTTTGGATATGTTTGTTTGTTTGTGGGTTTTTGTGAGTGTTTTCTTTTTGTTGTTGTTCTTTTTGTGTATAGAATGTGATTCTTGCCTCTTTATAGAAAGAGATGATTATTTAAGTTAGACGACATTCAATAGTACATTTTGTTTATGAAATTTAGTGCACAATGCCTGAAGTTCCAGTGTGCTTTCATACATTTTTACAGGAGCTTTAAACTCAGAATGTATCAGGGATAGTAAATGTCATATCAGAATATTGCAGCCACCTGGGTTTTGAGAATTTTTAACTAATGGAAAATGCAGCTGAAGCTGACTTGGGAGAATAGTTCTTGTGGTTTAAAAGTGACTGGATAATATCATCTGAACAGTTTGATGGCAGTCTTTAAATGAATGTTGTACAAGGACCTGAACATTCCCAAATCATGAAACTTGAAGTAAGCAGATATTTTAAAAACATTTTTTTAGAACTTAAGTAATGCTTTCAAAATCCTCAACAGCTAATTTCACTGAAATTAAAACAGTGGGACATTGCTTAAAACACTCCTGAACTCTACGTAAACAAAAGTGAAATTAATTAAGTGTAATAGAACCACTAGATGAGTAGCTCTACAGGAAAGTGTTCTGAACTCAGCAGTAAGTGACACTGGCAACAAAACAAGTTAAAACTCCCCCAACTAATTTTTATCCTATATTTTGAAGCAGAAACAGATAGAGCAAGAAGCTTGACTACAGGTTCATCGGTCAGAGACTTGATCTTTTTTTTTATCAAACAATATAATCAAATTATAATGACAGCAAATAATTAAATCACAGCAAAATCTCTAGGAGATTAATTTAAAAGTAGGAAAGGATAAAACATCTGACTGTAAAAATAAGTAAAACCATGATTTGTATCTAAGAGTGTGCTACAGCTAACTGTCTCTAATTAATACTTCATGTCAAACATGGACAAGATCACAAACATGCAACCATTTGGCCTGGTGTTAGATCCACAGAAAGATCTTTCTATCCTGGCAAGTAATTATAGAGGTGAAAGGAGCGGGAAAACTACTTATGCTGAAATTAGCCGCACCAGTGAAGCTTTTACAATTGAATCAGCAATTGGGGAAAAAAAAATGTAGATGGACTACAAAAATGAACGCATTTATTTTCTCATCGTAAAGCAGATACTCAGAGTACTAGATGATCTGAAGAGTATTTAATTGCTGTTGTGGTGAGCATCTATCACACATTAGTGCTGTTATGGATGTTGCTTAAGGTTTCATTTTAGTCAAATTGTATAGCTCTACTTCTATGAGTTGTACTGAAATAGATTACATTACTCACCTGAATAAGCTTAGCAATATTTGACCCATTAGCTCTTAATTTGTGGGTTAAATTTCTTTTCATAAATAGTTTATAGGTATCACATTGCTTATTGCACATTCATTTCCTTTTTCAGAAACTCATCTTTGAGTCTTGGTTTATACTGAAAGCAAATGGCCATTATTATTATTATTTTGCCTTCATGAAAAAATAACTAAGTAGCACTAATTCTGGTTTCCATGGTTAGAGGTTGTCAATAAATTATTAACATGAGAATGACTGACCTTGGGGAAAAATGATGGCTGCAGAGTTAATGAAAAATTATACGCTTTTTGAAAATCATTTTGAGCCATTTATGATTAACATTTCTATAGGTAGCTTGACAGACTTAAGTCAGTTTTCACATTAGATGAGCTTTTTATCTCACATGCATGTTTTCTTTAATAAATTTAATTGCTAGCATTGTGAGTCAAACTCCACTAACTGATATTTTTCTTCTATATGGGGCTATTTTTGCTCTTGCTAGTCAATGTTTTCCATTAAAATAAAACAGACCATAACTTATTGTGCTTTAAAATAAACAAATTATTTTTTGTGTGTCTTGATATGTACACAGACATGTTCTATATAATAATCTTTAGTATATTCCTGCTTATGTCCTACAGAATGATGACATTGTCTGGGTTATATGGTACCAGTAGCACCAAAAATGTCCGTATGCAGGTATTCAGGAATCATGGTCTTCAAACTCTCTGTTCCTTTATTGAGACATATGGTCTAAATCATGCAACTAGTCATATTTACTTAAGTGAAATTGCCGTACAAGCACGTGTGCAGGATGTGTGTGTGAGCTGAATTGTGTTCTGCATTTACTAGGTACTTGAGATAACAGCATGCCAAATGACTAACAACATTTTTTCATGAAAAAGGAAGATACTCCAGGAACAGATAAGCAGAATGTTGAAATTTCTATCTGATTGTAAAGCTAGTTTAGAACACCAAATAACAGATGCTATATCTTAGTGTTTGATCTTTTGATCAAATGATTTTTCAGGGTGCTAAATATGAGCTATACTCATTTCCAGAGGCTTTCACATCATTTGTTTTTAACTCCTGCAAAGATTTTCCCTTCCATTCATCGTTTAGTTTCATTTACCAGCCATTTTAGCAGTTTAGTTAATTTAGCTTATGTGATGGCACTTGTTTATCCATGACAACTCATGTTATTAATGTCACATATAAAATGTACCATTATGAAAAAAATCTGCCAGAAAGCAGGAGCTGTAATCAAATGCTTCATACAAAAGTGAGTTATACTTCATACATAAATGAGTTATATCTCTGAATACCATAAAAAGGGATCCATTTCCAGCACCCAAAACACTAGAATGCATCATTCAGTCTTTTTTCTCATGTACTGTTTATACCAAGTTATTATCTAATAGAGATCTTTTACAAATGAAATGTAGATTCTGACTGGTAAAGTTTTTTAACCACAGTTTAAAAAAAAAACAACTTCACCACCATTTATTTTCTTTGTTTGCTAAATTACAGGAAAGTCATATTTTCTATAGCCAACTTAACAGTGGCTTATTCGTTTATGGACAAACTCTGTTGCTTGTCCTCAGAAAACACATGTAACATACATATTATAGTATTGCCGGACAATCTTCTGTGTCTGTGGGACTAAATTTTTGCAGTACATGAAGTGCCACGCTGTGCATTTTCCTTATAAAAGCTTTGATACATATTTGATGAGGTCCATCTAGTATGTTCAATTATAGCCATGTGCTTACCACTGAAGTAATGGAGCTGCATTTAGTTCAAACTTTATATAGTTGGGGTTTTTAACCTTTAACTCTTATTTTAAAAATCACCCTGGACTATATTTGTATTTTTTAATTATTACTGCTATCGCTGTCTTTAACTTACGTCTACACTCACTTTAACCAGCACTCCAACCCTGCAATCAACAGAGCTTTGACTTTTTGGGGAAAAAATGTTGCTACCAGAGCTGCCACCATTTTATGATTAAACTGTTGGCAGCTCTGGCAAGGCAACATCATTAGTATTGTCATGGCAGAAACTCCATATTATTTAGTACTATAAGCCTTTGTTGTTTTGGTGTTTCTTACTTTCATGTATTACTTGAGTCCTGTGTACACAAAGATAACATTCATATGTATTGCATTGCAACTCTGACTTTACTTTGGATTTATAAACTATTCACAACAAGTTCAATCACCCCATATGTCTTTGAAGGTATGATGTTGCATGAGTAACCAAGTTCTTACAGTAGCAGGAAAATTGCTTTGGAAGATCAATATTATACAGTTGAGGATGATGATGACATTGTATGTTCTAGAGTAGGAGAATATGATAATATTATGCAGTCGTTTGAATAAATGATATATAAATTTTCACTATCTTAACAAATTAAGGAATTTAAAATGTAAGTTGAACAACAATAAGGACTCAGGAGGCTTAAGATGAAGTAGAATGTAAAACCATAGAATCATTTAGGTTGGAAAAGACCACCAGGATCATCAAGTCCAACATCTCCCTGATCCCTAGATCGTGTCCTGAAATGCCACATTCACTTGTCTTTTGAACATCTCCAGGAATGGTGACTCCACCACCTTCCTGGGCATCCTGTTCCAATGCCTCACCACTCTTTCAGTAAAGAACTTCTTCCTAGTGTCTAATTTAAATCTCCCCTGGTGCAACTTGAGGACATTACCTTTTGTTCTGTCATTAGTTACTTGGGAGAAGAGACCAACACCAGCCTTACTACAACCTCCATTTAGGCAGTTGTAGAGAGCAATGAGGTCTCCTCTAAGCGTCCTCTTCTCCAAGCTAAACAACCCCAGTTCCCTCAGGTGCTCCACATAAGACATATTCTCCAGAGCTCTTGCCAGCTTCATTGCCCTTCTCTGCACCCGCTCCAGCACCTTGATGTCCTTCTTATACTGTGGTGCCCAAAACTGGACACAGTACTCAAGGTGAGGTCTCACGAGTACCGAGTACAGGGGCACAATCACTTCCCTACTCCTGCTGGTTACACCATTTCTGAAACAGGCCAGGATACTGTTGTCCTTCTTGGACACCCAGGCACACTGTTGGATCATGTTCAGCTGGCTGTCCACCAGCACCCCCAGGTCCTTTTCCGACAGTCAGCTCTCCAGCCACACTTCCACAAGCCTGTAGCGCTGCATGGGGTTGTTGTGACCAAAGTGCATGACCAGACACTTGGCCTTGTTAAACCTCATACAATTGACCTCAGCCCATTGACCCAGCCTGTCCAGATCCCTTTGCAGAGCCTTCCTACCCTCAAGCAGATCAACACTCCCACTTAATTTTGTGTCATCTGCAAATTTACTGAGGGGGCACTCAATCCCCTCATCCAGGTCATCAATGAAGATAATAAACAAAACTGGCCCCAGACTTAAGATATCAACAAAAGATGGATAGTAAAGCAATGAACTGCACTGGTAAAAGATGGAAAAATTCCTAATGTGTCATTTTCCAGAGTGGCTTTGTTTCATATTATGGATACTAAAGACTTTTTCTGAGACAGCACCTAAGCATTGTCCTCGACTCTGCCATGAGGAGTCAGAAGATGCTGTAAGCAGGGGAAGTTACTGGCACCCAGACACTTCTCTGCAAAATATGACACAAGATTTGGAGAGTATGCTTTTATTTTAGAGAAGTATTTTCGTAATGAATACTCCCAATCATCTCAAAACTGGTTGGAGTAAAAGGAAACTCATATGTCAAACTTAACATTTCTTTGCAGACGTGTAAGTGTTTAGAAAGCACAGGAAGGAGATGTGTTTATTTAATGCTAGTATTTAAGTTTCAAATAATTTTGTTCATTCTTATGAAATGACATCTAACTCTAAAAAGAGTTAGTTGGTGAGCTGACTAAAGGAAAGCGTGTTCAGAATGGAACAAATACTAAGTGTATATGTGAGAAATAATTTTTCTGTGAACAGAAGGGTCAGTTTTGAAGTTGTCAGACAAAATTTAAGTATCTTGAGTAAATGTATTGAGATTAATATTCTTTAGATGATATAATAAAACTCTCAAAGGCAGATTATCCTTTGTAAAATTAAGATTATGATACATTCTTTGCCATTAGAGTAATTATTTGAGTTCACAAATCTCAATGAGTTTCGAAGAATTAAACTGTTTCCAGCTAAATCCTTCTGATGCACCTTTTTAATGCTTTATTCATGTCCACTGAGAAGTTTTGATCCACTTTTCATTTGAGTAAGTCTTAAATTACTTCAACTGAAAAGTCAGTTTGATAGGTTTACTGTGCTGGTATCTTAAAGCCAACCATATTAATTTCAGGCATATATAGGAAGTAGCAACATTATTATCAACTGTTCATTTAATTGTGTCTATGTGCCAGTGCTTTTATTATTTTCTGTTGGTTTATAGGTCTTGCTGACCTGAGAAACCACTTTATCAGAATTTTTCCCATTTTATTTTCTGAAAGAAACTACTTCATATTCAGTTGCAGTCACATTTCTGAGTGTAATGCAATATGGCATTAGGTGAGACTTTCAGAACTGCGAGCCATTTCCCGAGAAAAGCAGGCTGCGGGTGTTTCTCTTCTTGTTCCTGTTCCTCTACTGTTAGTGACCTTTGCTATTTTAATAAGTGCACAAGCATAGCCTTGTAACCCAGGGAATACTGAGGTACAGTTGTAACAGGCTTACAGGATTTGTGCTAAGCTAACAACACAGGCTTCAAATGCATCAGAACTGGTCTTGACCAGCTTGGAGCTGTTCTTTAGCTTGTAATAGCAATGGTCTAATGACCAAGTGATTATTACAGGCTTGGTTTTAGTTTTTGCTTGCTTTGGCAAAATTTTGTGATATATTGCCTTATTACATATAATTGTAACCAAAAAAGAGTAATAGCAAGTATTTGTGTAACAAGAACTGTCTATGACCCTAGAATACAATAATACAGCATTGAGAAGTACAGGCATGGGGTGAATGTAGGAATTTTTAAAGTACAACACTAGTTAATGCTGGAGGCCTTAGAGACTTGCAAATGTACATTACCAGTCATTAAAGAGATGCAGTGTTAAGAGCTGTGCAAAATGAGTTTAAAGGTCACAGAAAGTGTTTTTTAAAAAAACCCACAATCCCCACAGTATCCAAATATGCAAAATACAACATGCATAGTACATCTGGATATGACATGAGTTTGCCAAACAAAAAAAATCAAGTCATAGACCATGTTAGCAAACATGAAAGTCACCCCAAGCAATCCTAAAGTGATGAAGAAGGTGCCATAGACATGATACTCCTCTGGTGAAGAACTTGGGATGTTCACAGGTCACTATACATCCCCTTCCCAGATCATGAAGCTTAAGACCCATAAAGACAGTGGAAAGGTGATCAGAACATCAAAGAAATCTACACAGGGATTTCATATCTTTTTATGTACTTTGAAATATCCTCTAGATTTAAATTAATATGAAGTGAATTAGCTCATTCCATTAAATGAGCTAATATAATGTGTATATTAATACAAAGTGAATTAGCTCATTCCATTTACCAGTATTTACAAAGTTTTCTTGAAGTTTGAAATTTTCTATTTATCTTTCTATCAATGCTGCTCTTTCCTAAGTTTAGAGATTTTATTTTTCTGTATATTTTCAACTTCTCTTTGAGCTTCTGTTTAAAATAGCATGTTCTAGTTTGCTTTCTCATTCAGACTAATTTCTCAAGTTTCCCTTAAAGAGCTGTCATTCTATCTTTCATATTTTTCACCATTTTTTTCTTCTAGGATTTAATACTTGCAAAGGCCATCTCTAAAAATCATAAAGTGCAGAAAAAATGCTTTCTGTACCTTCAGGTTTAGACTTTGGTATATTTTGATGTGAAATGGTTGTGTAAATTATTTTATATGGAACGTATGCAAACATGGGAGCAGTAAAACAATTAAGGTATTTTAAGTCTTTCCGTCTCTCCCTATTTATGAAATACCTTACTGTATACCATAATACTATGTATCTATCTATATGTGATACCTTCTGTGGGAATTTATATCTTCTTTAAAGAACAAAACAGTTTTTAGAATGTGTCCTGTCATTATATAGCAGCTTTTCCCATTTGCATCACATCACTATGTTCAGTAATGTAGGAAGCACTTGTCTTGCAAAATGTGCACTCTGATGAAAAAAGGAATGATGGGGAAAGATGTAGAACAGAGAAACAAAGCATTTTCCATAAAGTTGGTATTTTTGATGGCCTGAAATCACATGCTTTCCAGTTTGTAGCCATTTCTCTCCCAGTTTTGTTACATAACCCTCTGAGATAGTCCAGTCACCCTCTGTGTTCTATATGCTCTATTCCCTGCATCTGCTTTGGTGATGATAGACATAGATGTTGAAAACAAAAAAATGATTTTTCTTGGGAATTCTACCCTATTTGTGATGCACCATTTTATAATATCTTACCATCTTGATCTTCTGTTAAATACTAACACCTTTGGACTCTCAAAATTGCTCACAAAGCTGCATTTTGCTCTGTGGCACAGATCTTCTTTGTCTATGTAATCTTTGCATCTTTTTATGTGTTTTCACCTTCCTGTCATCTTCTACAGAGATTTCTAACAGTGAAATCTTTAACTGAATTGCTTTTCACCTCTTGAAGTCTGTCACCTAAACTCACTCTAAACTCTTTTTTCATGAATTCTTTTACTTCTATAATCATACAAATGCTGACATGTATTAAAAAGTAAAGGAGAACTTAGGTGAGGCAGTAAGTGACATATTGAAGTCATACATACTTCTTAAATATACTGTTTAATGATATCACCTCCTACTTCTGTCTGCTTATTTCTATTAATTTTGTAAACTGTACACTAAAGTGGGTTTGCAAACTTAGTTTATTTTTTCCAATATGAGAACAATTAGTTCCTTGTATTACATTCATTAACAGATGTATTATTTTTGGGCATGAACAAGATATGTTTTGACAATATAGGTATGTCTGTAACTTGACAAAAATGTTCATATTTTAACTATACTTGTGGGGGGTTTTTTCAGAATATTATTGTGAAATTTCTGGTAATTTATTGTGATTCAATATTGGATATAGTACACTCTTAGAATGACAGATATTACACTACGATACATCCTATTTCAAAGAATTCTTTGCATTTCTTTCATTGCTATCACAGGAAAAACAAGCAAAATGAAAGAATTCTAATTAGAGGAAAAACTGAAACTACTTCTGTCTTGAAGAATTAAGGGACTCTGGCAGACTGTTAAGCCAGACTCACAGTCCATTAAAAGTAGAGCAAGCTTTTATTATCAGTATTTTTCAAAACCAGCTGTAGTTAAGAAAAGTGTTATAAAGCTGCTTTTGCATGTACTTTCAAGTGGAAGAAGCATTTTCTAAATAGCAAGAATGTTTGAAATACTGTGAAAATTTTATCAATGAAACAGGGTGTACTGAAAAATGGAAGGATGCCTATCTACTGATATAAATATTGTTAATGTGTTTAGACTGCTGAGTTCTACTAACTTTGAATATTTGCAATACACTGCTTATATTTCTGAAAAATTTCCTTGAGCTAAGTGAATTGAGTTGTTGATATACTGAAGCATGAGTTTATTATCCAGAAAAGTTATTATCTTTTCTGCTGACTGGAAATAAAACACAGGACATCTTTCTGAAGTAGGAATTTTGGCTTGTTAGAATTTTTATTAGTAAAAAATTGCAAAGTTAAGTTGCGATATCATGAGCTAGATAATATATTGAGAGTGGGACAAATTAATTCAAGTGATTATTTCATTTTGTAATAAAAATGGAAACTAATTAAATAGATAAAAGTCATAATTAGTTCTTAAGAAATAGAGCCATCGGAGAATTTTGGAATATCAGCAGAGTCTGTCAGAATCTTCGGAAGCAGACATATATAGTTGTATACATTCTATCGCAAATGAAGGATTAATAACAGATCTTTCGAGAAAATTTTGAGAATATGTAAAGAAAAACTATGCCAGCTGCCATAATAAGCACTACTTTCTCAAAGAGTTTCCATGTTATATATTGACTTTTGCTTCATCAGGTTTGTTTAGGTGGAATCTTTTCAGCAAATTTCTCCTGTTGCAATGGAATTCCCAAATAGCTTAAGCTCATTAAATTCTCCATAGCTTCCACTTTAGATTTCCAGCTTCTCTTACCTAATTAATTAATAGGCGCTTTTTTTCTACAAAGTTGTAATGAGGTTACTGCATAAGCATACTAAAAAATGCTGTGTGCAGGATGAGTCATTTTCATCAAATATCATGAATGGCATTAAGGATATCACAGTCGTTAGAATTTAATGGAAAAATCATTCAGGTTTTTAGCATCATTCAGAATTTGCAGATCTAGTACCCAGGAGCTGTTTTCTAAACTTTCAATAACAAAGTGTAACAAATCACAAAGTTTTACCTCTCATTGGTGTTTTCTGTTTCTCGCTTTCAACATTCGCTTTCATACATTTCCTTCCTGGACTTACTCCATTCTTGACTTCTCCTCCAAACTTTCTTACTTTCTCAACCATAATCCTACTTCTTTTGAAAAAAATGCTATATTATATGCTTTTAAATTACTGGTACGAATTCAAAATATTCTTATTTCTTGAAAGGGTTTTTTTTCCTCAAAAGTGTGACCATAATAAAATAATAATTTTTAAAACAGTCTTTGTACTAAATTTGTCATGAAGGGAGTTCATTTTGAGTAGATCCTCCTCTAAGAAAGGTCAGCTCTTATAAAATACAGAATTTATTTCCAGCATTCAGCAAGAATATTGTTACAGTGAATTTTGTTTTCTACATGCAACTAAAATTTTGTTCATTTAATTAAAACTGTTTCATTTAATAAGATTTTCTCAAACAATCTTTGCAATCTACTTATGATTACTCTACCAATGGAAAATGTGATTTTTTTTCAGTATGTTGTTTCCAGGTGGTTGCTGGTGAAACACATGTAGCTATGAATCTTGTACAATATTTTATATTGGGGTAGTCTGCACCCTCCTGTAAGTATCTTCATCAAAACTATAAAATCCAATAAACTTTTAAAGTGTCTTAAGTATTATGATCTACACATTAGATGTAGAGTCATAAGCATCAGGCATACAGTCATAATTATTGGTGTCGAGCAGTTTTGGTAATTTAACAGAGATAACTGAAACGGGGATTTTGTTAGCAAACGCTTATCATAGCACTGTAAGTTTGTCTATATGTGCTTGTTTTATGTATGTATATCTTTTAGTGCACCATTTCTGGTAGAAGGAACTATTAATGAGTTCAGAAAAAGGATACATGTACGATGAGGTTGTGCTAATAGAAAAACTATTTATGCTTTTAGGATACTACAGCTTGAAAGCTGTTGAATCAAAATATGGGATTGTAAGTAGGATCTCCAAAAGTAAAAACATGGAATGATAGCACAAATTAAATTGTAGGCACAGGGTGCTGCCAGAGGCCCTAGTGATGTGGAAAAGACAGAATTGCTTAGCGTGTTCTTTGCTCCAATCTTTAGTAATAGGAGAAGTTCTACTTTGAGAATCCAGACCTCTGGGCTTGAAGACCGAGACTGCGAGTAGAGTAGTCCCCCTGCAATCCAGGAAGAGGTGGTTGCTGATCTGCTACACCTCATAGATGTTCACAAGTATATGAGACCAGATAGACTCCATCCAAGAATTCTGAGAGAGTTGGTGGAGGTGCTCACCAAGCCACTTTCCATCATTTTTCAGCAGTCCTGGCTGACCAGGGAATCACAACAGACTGGAAGCTAGTCAACATGACACCCATCTACAAGAAGGGTTGGAAAGAAGATCTGGGAAATTACAGGCCTGTCAATTTGACTTTGCTGCCAGGAGAGCTCATGGAGAAGATCATCCTGAGTATCATAAAGCAGCACGTGCAACACAAACGAATGATCAGGCCCAAGTCAACATGGCTTTACGAAGGGCAAGTCCTGTTTGACTAACCTGATCTCCTTCTACAACATGGTCACCTGTTTAATGGATGAGGGGAAGGCTGTGGATGTTGTCTATCTGGACTTTAGTAAGGCCTTTGGCACTGTATCTCACAGCGTTCTTCCAGAGAAACTGGTTGCTTGTAGCCTGGATAGACATACTCTTTGCTAAGTGAAAAACTGCCTAGAAGACTGGGCCCAGAGAGTAGTAGTCAATGGAGTTAATTCCAGCTGGCAGCTGGTCACGAGTGGTGTTCCCCAGGGCTCTGTACTGGGACCGGTCTTGTTTAACATCTGTATTGATGACCTCGATTAGGGAATTGAGTGTACCCTTGGTAAGTTTGCAGGTGACATTAAACTGGGTGGAAATGTTGATCTTCTAGAGGGTAGAGAGGCTTTGCAGAGAGATCTAGACAGACTAGATAGATGGGCTGAGACTAACTGTATGAAGTTCAATAAGGCCAAGTGCCAAGTTCTGCACTTTAGCTACAACAACCCCCGGCAATGCTATGGACTTGGGAAAGAGTGGCTGAAGAGCTGCTCATTGGAGTGGGACCTGGGGGTGTTGATCGACAACCAGCTGAATATGAGCCAGCAGTGTGCCCAGGTGACCAAGAGGCCAACGGCATCCTGGCCTGTATCAGGAATAGTGTTGCCACTGGGTCAAGGGAAGTGGTCCTGCCTCTGTACTCGGCACTGGTGAGGCTGCACCTTGAATATTGTGTCCAGTTTTGGTCCCCTCACCACGAGAAGGACATTGAGGCACTGGAGAGTGTCCAGAGAAGAGCAACAAAACTGGTGAAGGGCCTTGAGCACATCTTATGAGCAGCAGCTGAGGGAGCTGGGATTGTTTAACCTGGAGACAACATCTCAGGGGAGATCTTATTGCTCTCTATGGCTACCTGAAGGGAAGTTACAGAGATGTGGGAGTCGGCCTGTTTAACCCAGCAACAGATGATAGAACAAGGGGAAATGGATACTAGCTGCACCAAGGGAGATTTCTCTTGGATATTAGGAAGAAATTCTTTGCTGAGCAGGTTATCAGGCACTTGAATGGGTTGCCCAGGGCAGTGGTGGAGTCCCCATCCCTGGGCAATCTGAAAAGTTAATGTTAATATAATTGTAACAGGACTGTTTGAGACTTAGGCTATAGTGCTTATTACTCTAGAACCACCAAGATGGAGCTCAGTGCTTGCTGCTAGTGTTTCATCTGCATAGGGAATGTGACAGGTGAAATGAGGAGCACGACGTTATGAAAAATCTCAATAGAATTAGACCAACAGTTTTCTATAAATATTCAATAGCATCCAATAAAAATATCTTCAGAATTTTACATGGAGAGACAATATGTAGAATTAAAGAGCAGAGTATATCTCTAGAAGGCAGTATTTCCCTGTACTGTTGTAAGGGAGAACTACAGCTACCTCAGGAAGGCAGTGGATAGGGTTCCTCTTAGCTCTCTTTCGACCTCTGCAGATAGTGAATTATCTTAGACTTCCATTATAGTTAATTGAACAAAACAGATATCTTAAGTGACTTATCTGATTCTTAAATTGCTATTTCAAATCACTTGTACTACAGAACTAATTATCTCCTCTCCTAAATGTAAAAGAATGAATAGCAGAAAAACAGTAGTCCATGATTTTTGTATCTCTCATTTGTGCAAGGTGCCAAGAAATTCAGAACTCCTTTAAAAGGTTTGCTTATTTTCCAGTATGCATCAAAATGCTATCTGGAAAAGTAATTTCCTTTATGTGTAACTTAATCCTGATAAGAGTACCTTCATAGCAGTCCTACAATATACTCCATGATTACTGCAACCAGAGGTTGCAATTCTTGCCAGTTCTTTGAGAGATCATGCAAAAATAAAAGCTTCCCAATACTTCAGGTTTAGAAAACATCAATCAGCTACATTTGAGCTCCAAGTTTTTATCTTTTTTTGTTTAACTTCCAGATGTCAAAAATTCCAACATACTTTCCTATTACAAAATTCTGCATTTCCTACTCCTGTATACCTATTTAATCAGATATGTTCATCTCATTAATGAGCAGACTGTAAGGACAGGTTACTAAAATACTTTGTCAGATCTCTTGCATTTGTAGGGGCCTAAATGTCATAGTTACCCTTGTATCTACACCTATATTAAATGTGTGCATCTGATAAAAGCACAGCATGCATTTTTCCAAAATCAGACTTTCAGGGAAGAATTCTATTTAGTGTCAAATGAGGAAGAATGCTCCCATTTAGTCTGAAAGGTTGTTGTATTTCTTAATTAAGAATAATGTTAAAAACATTTGACTATATTTTCAGCTTCCGTTTCTGTGAACTCCTATCATGGTCAATTGTTCTTTTTAGACCTTGTTACAAGATTAAGAGAATACAAACTGCAAATATTCATACTAAATTCACAATAATACATTTCATAGACATAGTGTTGAATAAAATAGTACTAAACTGCTAGTGTGATGCTCATTCCATGACATTAGATGTTGAAATTTGAAATGGTTATAACTGAAAGGAGTACCAGTAAAACTAGAAGCAGTTGAAAACCAGTAATATAAATTTGCTTCTAAACAAAAATCCCTAAGTCAAATTTATTTACATGATATTAAGTGAAATAGAAAAAGTTTTTATTATAGGGAACATTAATTTGAGGAATTTGGGAATCTGAAATTTCTTATTAAAGCTAGCAAAGTGCTGATGAGGCATAATGGCTTAACATTCTATTTTTTTAATACTAAGGGACAGTTGCTACTTGGACATGAAAAACAACTTTTTCTGGATCAAAGCTTGTTTGTCATGGAATAAAATAACATTATGTCATAATGTTTATTAAAGAAACTTTGCTTCTTGCAGGACAAACAAAAGCATTTAGAACTTGAACAGATATGATGTTTCAATTGGATAATGGTCAATAACTTTTAAGGTTTGTCAGTTAGCAGCTTTTAATAAATTTCAGGTTTTTAATGTTCTGGAAATGCTATACAGTGTTTATTTTAAAATCAGAATGTTATTTTATGCATTGTGTAATTTCCAGTCTATTATATATTTAGCTTTGGTTTACTTCAACTATTTTCCTGAAGGATTTTGTTGAATAAGATTAAGTATGCTGCTATTCTTAAATCTTTGTTAATTGGACCTCAAATCCATTTTTTCATAATTTTACCTAGGAATTGATGGAAGTGTAACATCCTACAGTTACTTGGGTTAGTTCCCTTCTTTTTTATACTATTCTATAATATCATCAGTATTCAGTCTTCTGGAAATTCCATGATAGTCCAAGATTTATTAAAAATGTATATCATCATTAAATGTTTACTACATGTAGATATTGTTTTATACCTCTTTGCTTACTAATGGACTGGAAAGTAGTGAATTATCTTAGGCTTCTATCCTTGTGTGATAAGAGGATTCATCATGCTGTTTCCTTCTAAAGAAGAGAAATATATATTCAACTCTTCTATTTTCTTCCATCATTAACTGTATTACCATCATATTACAGTAATTAGTCTTTGTTAGTATGTTTTTGCTGTCAAATTCCTCCCACACCTATCTCTGTTTTCCCTGGATTTCTCTTTGATAGTATGTGCTCCTTTATTTTCTGAAGTGAAAACTTCATTTCCTTTTTGTAACTCTCGTATGTTTCTTTTTCATTTAGTTGTAGCATCTGCTTTCTACAGAAACAGGCTAGGCATTCAGATAGGGTCATATGACAGGATGTGCAGGATGCCTTGTTTAGATGTATTTGTATTACAGATGGTGAAAAATCTGATGTTCCAAGGCTAGTAATGTGGTTTTATTTTCCAGTGCGCTCAGCAGGCTTGTGGACAACATCAATCTTTTTTTGTGTGGTTGACATGCTGGAGGGAAGGGATACCATCCAGAGTGACCTTGACAGGCTTGAGAGGCGAGCCCTTGTCAACCTCACTAAGTTCAACAAGGCTAAGTGCAAGGTCCTGCACCTGGGTTGGGGCAATCCCCACTACAAAAACAATCTGGGTGGAGTATGGATTGGGAGCAGCCCTGAGGAGAAAGACTTGGGGGTGTTAGTTGATGAAAAGTTCAACATGAGCGAAGCCCAGAAAGCCCACCATATCCTGGGCTGCATCAAAAGAAGTGTAGTCAGCAGGCCAAGGGAGGTGATTCAGTGCCTCTACTGTGCTCTTGTGAGACCTCACCCGGAGTACTCTGTTCAGCTCTGGAGCCCCCAGTACAAGGGGAACATAGACCTGATGCAGTGGGTCCAGTGGAGGGCCACGAAGATGATTAGAGAGCTTGTGCTGCTAGCTCTCTTCTTCCTCAGGCCAACACCAAACTCAGCAATATCCCCTCAGCATACCTTCATCTTTTATTTTTCATCTATTTGCTCTTCTCCATCTCGAATCAGCCAAGGGGGAAACATACCATTGAGAGAGTGCTCAGCAGGCTGCTCTCAATAGGAATTCACATCTCCTGGAACTCTCTTCCAACTGATCAGCTCCTTTTTTCTTTTCACAAACTGGTCAGTTCCTGGTTGATATAGCTCTAATCTCACCCACCACCCCAACCATGATCACCTGAGAGAAGGCAGGGCCTTATGCAGGTGGGTCAGGTTCTGTCTCTGAGGTCCAAAACCACTTGGGGAACAAAACACACTGTTGGGTTGTGACTCATCCATAGGCCAACTCCAACTTGGGGTCCACAGCCCAGGCCCCAGCACTTCAGGGCTAGAACACCTCTCCTAAAATGACAGGGTAGAAGTGTTGGCCTTGTTCAGCCTGGAGAAGAAAAGACTCTGTGTAGGCCTCATTGTGGCTTTCCAGTATATGAAGGGGTTCTACAAGAAAGCTGGGGAGGGATTTTTCGCAAGGGCTTGTAGCCATAGGATGAGGGGTAATGGGTTCAAACTGGTAGAAGGTAGATTTAGATTAGAAATTAGGAAGTAGTTTTACGCTGTGAGGGTGGTGAGTCATTGGAACAGTTTGCCCAGGGAGGTTGTGGCTGTCCCAACTTTGGATGTGTTCAAGACTAGGTTGGATGGGGCTTTGAACAACCTGGCCTAGTGATCTTTAAGATCCCTTCCAACCCAAGCCATTCTATGATTCTATGATTCCATGATTCTATGATTTGGGCACAGAAACAGGGTGAATATTCAAGGGATCTTTTATTACCAATTGCTTCCACTTAAAATGCCATTTTCTTTCTTGGCGCTGCAAAGCATTAAGGATATAAAACTGTAGTTCTCTATCTTCTGTACTTGCAAAAATCTAGATTAATTTAGAGTAACGAGAAGAAGATTGACTCCTTCCATGTTATATGCCAATTGCAAATTTGTAACAACACAGTCTCCTTTCCCAATTTCCTTGCAAATTCCCAGAATGTAGTGAATACACAACCAACGTGGCAATCTTCCTTCGTACTTTATTGAGTGAGATTCTGGTATTGTATGCAGAATAAAAGGAACCACTCCTAATTAAATCATGAGCAGTTAAAATTCTATTTAGTATTGATCATGCATTTAACAGCAAAGACTCCAAGATACCAGATCACTATCTATTGACATCCTAGCCCCTTGAGAGGTAATTAACGATGAAGTTAGCGGTATCGGATTAAACATTTTGCCTGTGGTTTATTTGCTGTGTGGGATTTTCTTCTGGCCTTCTTTACAATGATCACACTTGGGAATAAACCAACAGTTTAAAGTTAAGTTGCCATTACTGTCATATCAAATAAAAAAGGCTGTCATTTCTTTTTGGAATGATTAAGTAATTTTGAAATTTATAAGATTTTTAAAAAGTATTTTCAACAAAGTTTGTACAAAGTAACTTGAATAAATAACCATTCGTGTAACTTTTAAATATTTACATCTGAAAATAAACTTAATGTGAAGAAATTAATTTTGTATTTAGTAAATCTATTAGCATTATCTTTTTAATAATTCAAATGCAGAATTTTAAAGTAGCACTGTCAAGCTATGTACTATATATTCAATCTTTTTTTTTTTTCTGAATGAGGGATGTTCAGTAATAACAAGAGACAATATAGTCGTGTAATTTCACTTAGCTAAATTTTGGCCTGTGTTGTTTAGAGATAAATTAAAATATATTATGGAGAAAGAGGAGCAATATTAAAAAAGTGAGAAAATATTAAATGCTTGCTTCATGACAGAAGAATGACATACAATATAAAGTTTTAATTAGATTGTACTTAAAATAGTGTATTAAGAACATATACTTAATTTCTTCAATCATACCTCGGAGAATAATTCATCAATGAAGAACTGGAACTTGAAAACATTGGTTTTGCTTTTAATAGTAACCAAAAAGCTGATGTAATACTAAGGACTGAAAGAAATAGAAAACAGAACAGGAAACATTATTATGTCACTGAATAAATTTGTAGTACACTTGCAATTTGAATAACATGTGCTGTATTGAAATATGAAGTAGAAATAATGATAATAATAATTTAAAAAGGAAAAGGTACAGAAAGAGATAAAAATGATCAAATGTAGAGAGCTTCCTGTGAGGAGTGAATAAATAGGTTTAGACTCTCCAGTATGGAGAGAGGTGATTCATGGGAGCGCATGGTAGAAAGCTAGAAACTCATGAAAGCTGTCGGGAAAGAGAACAGGAATGTACCGTTCATTGACTCTTCAATACAGCAACTAGGTGGCACTCCATGCAATTAGCAAGGGATATGTTCAAAATAACGGGAGGGAGCTCTTCACACAGCATATCACTGAACTGTTAAGCTGTTTCATGTGGATACTAGCAGTCTAAACATCTTAAAATTATGTTAGAATAATCTATCAAGATAAAATAAAAGGATGATATGTTCAGAATCACTGAACTGTGAATTGCTGGAGGCTGAGAGAATGTTCTGGGGAAATATCATTACATGCTTGTCCTGTCATACTTTTTCCTAGACATTACCCATCGGCTAACATAATATTATGGGCCAAGTAAACTTTTAATCTGGTGTGGACATTCTTATCTTTTTAAAAATTTTATTTAAAGAAGATGTAATTATCACTTGCTGAAAAGTTTGCAGAAAAGTAGGTATCAGTGTGTGAAGAAAAACCTGTCAAAGTCTTTAAAAAGAAAAGTCAGCCAATGAATTTTTAACTGAGTTCCTGTAGAATCTTACTTGTTTATAAAATTCAGCTAAAGTAACTTCAATGTATTCTATATACTCTTCCAAAAAACCCATAACCAAATCTCTCCCCTAAAAAGCTCATAAAACTTTAAAAAACATCAAGTCCTTTCTGATTTTATTTAAAGACAGTCAGTCAAAATCATGTAAACCTTTTGAAGTGTTGCATTGCCTTCCCAATCAAAATCCATTTACATGAGTTCAGAAAGTATTTCTCCAGCCAAATAGTTGTGAGATTTGGCACCATGCTTCTTTGTTCTCATGCCTCACCTTTGTCATGACTTCTGTTTTTTCTCCTTAAGGAACAAGCTAATATTCGAATGAAAAAACACATCCCTCCTGAAGAAAGGAGTAGAATTTTGGTGAGAAAACCAGAAATATACCAAAAAGCATCAGAAAATTTTGTTGTCACATGATATTATTTCTCTCTGGAAAGAGAAAAATGAGGAAGAACAATCTGAATGCAGAATGTGGATGGGCCTACTGATGTTACATATTTAAATAGGTGAATTAAACATTTTATAAAACTTTGAAATATTTTGAAATAAAGATTGTGTCTGTGAAAACAAAGGCCAACATTTCAGAAAACATATTTTGGTCACTCCATTCAGACAGAACTAAAAATCAGTATTGCAGTGATGATCCAGTGGTTCTGGAGACAAACAAAGCTTTAGAGAAACAGGCTGAAAGTTTTGTCTGCTAATAATTTCCAGTTGATAGTGTGTTACCTAGCCACCTAGGTGCATGTCTCTTAACTGCTGCTTTATAAAACAAGTATTAGCATTTCCCTGCACAACAAAAGAGATTTTCATGTGATGTCAATTTACTGGTTTAAGCTCACGTAGTTGCTCTGTTTATTTCTGTCCATTTTCCACCAAACATTTTTAAAACAGGAGTCCAGTTACACTAGTCCAGAACTACCCTAATTAAAATCCAGAGGAGATACTTGACTTCAGTGGAGTTTCTACATTTACAATGCAGTATGCAACAACACTGATTTTTAATTATTTTCTGAATCATACTTTTTCGCAAACTAAGATCTTCATAGAAAAATAAACTAATTATGGACTACATTACATTTGACTTTCATATCTGAGAAGTATTACTGGTTTCCAGAGGAGCAAGTTTCCTTGTGTGAAAAGAGTAAACGGGTTTTGGCCAATCTAGCACATTTAAAATTTTTTTTCTTTGTAGAAAAATATTTAAGTAACATTCTTAAAACATATACACAAAAGAGAGGATGTTCTAACTAAAGGCTTCCCATTGAGATTGAGTTTTATTGTTCCAAGACATTGCAGCACATACTATCTCTTCCTACTGAGATTACACTCACCCTCCTACTGCATTTTCTCATTGAAATCTTTTTGTGGAAAAAAGTGGCAATTCTGTATTATGTTTGTAATTTCAAATGTCAGCAAGTTATGTCAGTAAGCAACCTTCAGAAGGGAGCTTACATTAATAATTGTGAGTTTCCTATTAAGTGAATGATGCGTAAGTATTTTTAACTCCTTTGGATTATCAGACATGGCATTTCAGGGGTTAACAGTCTGTTCTCAGAATCTGAGGAGAATTGGTCAGGAAGCAGTTTATGAAATTTTTCAGTTCAACGTTTTTGGTCTGTGACTGCCTTTTGCTCAAGACTTTATTTGGAACATGATATTCACAGCAATGTCAGCGGCCATCTCATGAGACAGTTTTTTTTATGAAACAAACCCCAAACAAGTCCAACTGCACTTCTGAAGTAGCTAAATGCAAAACTATGTGCCATGAACAGAAATGGTGGTCCTACTTTCAGAGAGGAAAGCAACATACATAATTTGAAATTAGGGGTCAGCAAGGACTCAAAGACTTTGTGTCTCACTTTGTCACATTGGACAGGTGTGGCCTAATGTCATACCTAGATGTAAAAACAGGGGATAACGCTAGGAAGAAAATTACCTGGTTTTATCTCTAAATGTTTATATATAAATATTACATGATATTACATTATATTACAGAATCACAGAATCATAGAATGGTAGGGGTTGGAAGGGACCTCTGGAGATCACCTAGTCCAAGCCACCTGCCAGAGTAGGTTCACCTATAGCAGGCTGCACAGGATGGCATCCAGGTGGGTTTTGAATATCTCCAGAGACAGACACTCTATCACCTTTCTGGGCAGCCTGTTCCAGTGCTTTGCCACTCTCAAAGTAAAGAAGTTCCTCCGCATGTTTAGATGGAATTTCCTATGTTCAAGTTTGTGCCTGTTACCTCTTGTCCTGTCACTGGACACCACTGAAAAGAGTCTGGCCCCATCCTCCTGACATCCACCCTTTAAATATTTATAAGCATTGATTAGATCCCCCTTCAGTCTTCTGTTCTCTATGCTGAAAGGTCTCAGGTCCCTCAGTCTTTCTTAATAAGAGAGATACATACATTACATAATATATTACATACGTATTAATATGTATAGTAAACCAATATATATAGTATACTAGTATATACATTTGCTTACTATACATATATGTTATAGACTAGGCTGATATTGAAATCTATTTGTGATGACCACCATTAAAAAAATTAATAAGGCAATAAAGAGACATATGAAAATTGGTTTGATGGATTTGGAGAGACCGAAAGAACCTCATCTATTTGTCTTGTCAAAATGAAGTGGTGAAATGACTACAAACCATAAATGTTTTCACAGGGTGAAAATAAAAGATTCATTAATTTAGCAGAAAAGGGCATAACAAAGACAGCTGGCAGGAAAATGAAGCCATGCAAATTCAAATACAAAGTTAGAGTTTAACTGAGAATATGGAAAAGCAGTACCTCTTATAGCTATTTCAGATGACAATGGTACCTCTCATAAAGATAGACGTTTATTGCTGAGTTTTGTGGAACTTTGTTCACTGTAGCTCCAAATGCTTTCACATTTTATTTTCATTTTATATTTTATTGTTCTTATTTTATTTTATTATCTCATTTCATATTTTAATTTTATTGTTATTTTGATAATAATATTATTTTTCCACTTGATTTTTT
>VYZX01023813.1:145506-177974 GCA_013401335.1 Brachypteracias leptosomus | reverse complement strand
TTCTGTGATTCTGTGATAATATCAGGAATCTCTTTTTCAAAAGCAAAATACTGCTGGTTAACTCTATCAAAATGTTTTAAGTTTGAACAAGTAATCTGGGCATTTGACTGCCCCTTTTGCATGAATATTCTACCATGAGGGCTGCAGTTGTTTCAGATTTCCTACTTACACCAAGTGGAATTGATGCCAGACAGCAGGTTTGCTTGTACAGCTGAGCTGAGTTTACAGCCCATCTCACTTTTGTAGACCCAAATTGCTGACTGACTTGCATGCTTCATCCACTTGAAATACAACCAGGGCACAGCGTGGAGAGGAAAACTGTTGCCGAAGTCAGAAATTATTAGATTTTCATCAGTTCATTTCAGTAAAGCAAATAGTGTTCCCAGACTGTTTTCAGTGGACTGCTGTCAGCTATTTAAAAACGTCTACTCAGTTCATCATGCTTATTATGAAACAGGTCATGAGAGTTACTAAGTGTAATGCTGATAGCTGGGTAGGTAAAATTAATGCAATGCCTTTTTTAAAATTGCTGAATTTCTGCATGTCCTCTTATCACAGGAAGTACATTATGGAAAAATGATGCTGTCTTTAACAAGGTGATTACTTTTTAAGAAAGACTTGTATCATAGGAAATAGCTCATAAAATGAAACAAACACTCAGGACTTTCAGCATGAGTCCTGGGAAGTGTTCCAGAGATCATGAGGTTGAAGTTTTACCTCTTGAATTTTAAAATCTTGTTTTATGAAGCAATCATCATCATCATCACCATCATGGTGTTTTTCATAAGGTAACTGGATAACAAAGATCATAGTTGTTTGGGTTTTTTGAATAAGGATAATATTGATATGTGCTGAACTATAACATCTTTACTTTTAACAAACTACCTCTAGATTTAAATTTTTCATTGAAAAATGTCAGCTTCTTAAAACAGCAATTATATTCAAAAGATATAAAAATATCGCTACTTACTAAATCCCAATTTGAACACAGAAGGCCAACATAGTAACTTTTAAATCTAAACTTCACTGCAGTTCCATTGAAATCCCAGAAGTCATCCTGTGGAAGGTGTAGGCTGCAGGTAAATCAGAACTGGCATATCCAGAATGAGAACCAGATAACCCAAACCAGAACTCTTTACGTAGCTGACAGACAGAAAGGTAGCAAGCAGCCTCACAGAGTTTGATGCAGCTCATGACCAAGTCATGCTAATCCTACACGTCTTGCTCTGACTTACACTGTCGCCAGTTGGTGGGTAATTTATTCAGTCTGGTCTAGTTATTCCAAAATGCCTTACCAATTTCCTCCCTCTCCCAAGGCACAGGAGACATCTGAAAAAATGCTAGGAAGAATTGCACTAATTTGCCATTGTTTGGCTACCAGCCACATTAGTGTGCTTTGTCTTAGGAGTTTTGAGTCATTTGAACATGACCAAGCCTGGGATACAGGATTTCAACAGCTGAACAGTGCACAGCATCACAGAAAAGCATATCATATCATTTCCCCTTGAAGTATGATGGGAAACTGTATAGGCAGAACATAGATTATCTGAGAATTTACTCGACAGAAAGATCCAAACATGACTTTCAGTTATGACAGATTTCCCAGGTTAAGTTTCACTGCACATTTCAGCAGCTGGAAAAATATGTTTACGCAGATTGTATATGATAAGAAACCAAGAAGTAAATAAAGCAGCACTTACTTTTGGCTTGTAGCTGAACTATAGTTATTTGGCATAGCCCATTCTAGGTTTATTGCTGCTAGATGATTATACTTTCCACATGGAAAAGAGGATTCCCAGTTTATTACTGGATTGTACTGTCTAGGGTATTAGAGGTAAAGTTTTTGATTTGTAGGATCATGTGGGCTCGGTGAGCAGCAGCAGATGACTGAGGGATGCCTTGCAGAGTCTTCTGCCAGGAAGAAAGGGTATCCAGCATCAGTAAGGGTCAAAAATGTCACAGAGTGCAGGCTAGATTGAAGTACTTACTTTTCCAGTATGTCTAGGGAGACCCATTCTGAATTGCTATCTGGAAAAGTATAAATTTGCATAGGATTTTTGTACGAAACTATGTTCAGAGATAACTAGAGGTATGGTGTCTCATCATGCCTAGCCATGTCTACATGTTATTGGATGGTATCTGACGCATTCTTTCAATGGCAGCAGCACCATAAATTACCAATCCTATTAAATATATATGTTGTGGAGAGGTATCTCCATAAGAATAGACGTGTGAGCAAACCCAGACTTGATGGAGCCAGTAAGAATGGCTGCAGGAAAGATGTAAACAAGGACACACACAAGGACGGTTACAGAGAGGTTGTAAACAAGGACACACGGGGACAGCCACGTGCGGCACGTGACACAGGAGTGAAGCAGCAAGAAAATGGAGGCAGAAGGCGGAGCCAAGGGAGGTGCCTTGAGAGCAGTACCTGGCCAGTCAAGAGATGTTGCCTAGCGCCTGGCAGAGTTGGTTACCAATTAGAGTGGTGCTTCCAGCACGTGATTAGCGCTGGTGGGTATATAATGAGTGAGCTTCGGGCAATAAACGGCAATGCTTGGATTATATTAATCCGTGTACGTGTTGTCCATTGATCTCCCGCCGTATATATGGACAGGAATTCATGCAGAACAATGTATTTTTCAGATTACTGTTCTCTTGTAACTGTGGTAAAGAAAGCACCACACTCACATTAAAGAAAATAACATGCAGTGCACTCGTTTATAGAAACACTTTCAGCCAACAGAGTCTGTACCTAAACAGGAAGCAAATGGCAATGATGTAACTTCACAAGTCACTTTTTAAAGTGGCAAGGTTTCAGAAAAAAAAAAAAAAAAGCCTCCAAGAGCTAAATTAACAAGGATTTCAAAATTATCAAAGGCCTTTCTAAAAACGCCCAACTTTAGCACTTGTATTTGTTTCATCAATAAGCTTGTGCTTATTTTTAAGACAGATTGTACTTACATAAAGTAGGGAAGCATTCGTAAAGTCATGTAATTTCACCATACCTCATCTGTATTTTGTAAAGTTCGTTGCATATTATTGCCTTTCAATTTCACCTTCTAAAATAGATCAACACAAATCAAGATGTTGAAATATAGCTGTTTGCTTTGCCAGTGTACAGTTCAGAATTAGCTGGATAAAATCTTCATCCCATGTTTATCAGGGGATCAGACTCAGTGATTTAGTAAGTCCTCCTAGTTCTGCAAATGGATTGATAAACCAATCAGCTAGCATTCAAGACCTCTACTGAGGAGAAGGCACTAACTGAAATACTGGAAGTCATTTCTAGACACCACACAGCGTCGCAATGCTTAAGAAATAAGAATCACTTTAAACTTGAGAAATATGTCTGTATTGCAGCAACAAACAGTCATCTGGAAAGTCATATGGAAAGCAGCTTACTATGTATAGAACATATGAAAAATAGAAATATATAATAATGACAAATAGACCCTGTCCAAACACTTTTAATACCCTCAAGTAAGAGAACATTATTTGTAACACAGGCTTTAGATGTTTTAAGGCCATGGCATCATTGTCATCTTTGCATTGCAGATCAAAGATTAAAGAAGTGTGACTTAAGATGTATTCTTTTAAACCAGAGTTTGTGGTGCAATGTCCACAAGTTACTTATGATAAGAACACAACAGAAACAGTGCTTGTTTCTATTTATTCCTTTAGAAAAGCTATCAAACTTTAAAGAATGGCTTTTATGATAACAGAAGAATAAGAGGCTAGAAGAATACTGTCTCTGTCTTTCAAATTTTTATCTACATTTTAATTACTGCTTGATTATAATATCCACTTGGCCTGCTGAATCCATACTTCACCCTTACCGTAAGGTAGTAGCTCAATGAATAATAATCACAAAGATGACTTCAGTGACAAGATAAGCACTCTTTCAAGACTATCTTCAAAGCATTTACAGTAGCAGGCTACTGCCTGCTGACCTTGAGTTACTATATTTTTTCCTAGCACGAAATCAAAAGCAATTCAGATGGTTCCCACATTTTAATAAATATTTATGTGTTTCCTTATTTGCAAATAATAATAAAAAAGCCTACCAGGGAATGGATTTATCAGAAGGCAGTGAGTTTGTGAGCCAAGATTGAGAGAACTGTTTATACTAGACACTCTTCACACTCCAATCTGGTGGAGATACTCCACAGGGCATAAGTCCCTTGCTTTGCTCCTTGTTGTCACAGATATCTGTCTACATCATCTTCAGCCTGTTACTTTTATAAACACATTGGCTATGAAAATCTTAATTTTAAGATATGCCAAAAATTTACTACAGCAACAAAAGGAAAATGTTCTCTAAAATCATGAATAACACTGGAAGATCTAGCTCTAACACAATGTTACATCTTACACTGTTGCTTGCACCTGTTTAAAACTGAGGTATGAAACCTAGTCCTTGAGCTGAACACTACTTTGTACTTTATCCAAAGTGACGGAAAGCCATGAAAATGTTGTAATTAGTTTCAATGAGCTTATGACCAAATGCTTTGAGTTATAGTAGAACCATGAAAACTATTCACAGTGGTTTTATTAATCATACAATTCCATGCTTCTTTGGTTATAATTTTCTGCAGTATATCTAGGTGGGTTTTTCTCAGGCATTTGAATTTTTGTTGTGGGCTGGGGGGGATGATTGCCAAGCAATTATCTAACTGTATCACATGCTCCTCAGTGTGCAATGATTTCACAAGGCATAATAGACTCCATGATGTTCTCAGTCAAATTTCATTACATAGCTACAGAACAGTTCCATGGATGAATTTGTTGGTCTTGGGTTAGGCATCAATAAAAACCCACCCACCTAACATGGTTAGCTCTTGTTTCTACATGCAATGCTGTCATGACATAATACGACAAACCACAGAAATGGTGTATCATTTAACCATTTTCCTCTTGGATCTTTGCATTCTTGATGTTTGAAAGATACATCACTTACCTGTGGCCTTAAGTGAGTATCACAGCCTTTCTGGCAGTACAGGGACGTAAAACACACTCCACCAGATTACAGTAGACTTCTGCTTATAAGCAAAACTGTCATGAAGCAACTTTTATTTCCTTTTTGATGCTCCTTCCGGAATTCTTGGTGACACTATTAAAACTGTAAAAGTGCTAGTAAAAGAAACTACGCAAATAATACATTTTTTAAGTGTTATGTAAAACTTGAGCAAGTTTCACCAGCACGTCTGCAGCATACAAGTCAGTTGACACGAAATGTGTTATTTGAGGAAACAGCAGAGTAAACTAGTGCCTAGATAAGAAACCTCTGCATTGTCAGGGTCTGATGCAAGCCTACATTGTGCCTTTTTACCAACTCTAAGGAAAAAGGGCACAAATGATCATGCCGTCTGTGTAAATCCTCTGTCTCACGTCCTGCATGGATAACATCACAGACTTGTCTGGGCTAAGAGGAATCATTTGTGAAAAGGTGGTATTTCTGGGAATCTGCTCAGGAAAGCAGAGATCTGCCAAAGGATGACACCTCTGCCTGTGGCCATGGGGAGTCTGTGAGGGCTGGTTGGCTCTGTGAGACTCCCAGAGTAATGAGGAAAATGCCCCAGGAAAGACTTCAACTGCAACTCAGACATGAGAGGGGCTTTCTGCAGGACAAATTCACTATTGCATCAGCTATTGCATTAGCTAAGCTTTTGTTTGGATGATGGACCAACGCTCTTCTGCATTGCCAGTTATATAAGGCCATGTCCATAAATCCTTCTAATATTCATTTAGTAGAGTGAACTCCCACTGACAAAAGGAAGTAGAATTCCCCTTGAAACATCTTCTACCTGATTGCCCTTCAACCTCCATATCCATAGCTAACTTTTGTGACTCCTAAGCCATCCAAGAAGCACCTCTTTAGATCTTATCCACTAACACTAGAAATGTTTGCTTTTAACTCCGAGAGGAGAACTGATGGGATTTAAAATTAAGATGCATAGATCCCGTATCTTTGTGTCAACAGCTCCTTCACTGTTTTAAAAAAATTCCAAATCTTTAGTAGTCAGACTTTGGTTAACATTTTATCTTCAGGATTCTCATCTTGTCCCATCCTCCTGAGCCACATACGTAAAATACTCATAAATCAAAGGTGAACACCCCCCTCAAGGAGTTTTACTGAAAATAAAAAAAAAGTGAAATTTTGAAAAGGCAAATAAATTCTACATTTCTTTGGGAAAAAACTGTCTGGAAGTCTGTGATCTTCTCCTCTATTTCCACTAAATATGAGGTAGCTTGAGAATAAGTCAAGGGGGATTTAAAATCTGAGCAATGTTATTCACTGTGCAGATGTCTATTTTATCCAACTATTAACAATATGATCCACAGCAAAAGAGATTACTTTGCCTTTAAAAAAAGAAAAAGTAATACATGTGAATCTAGATGCTCAACACAACTAACAGCCCAGTGCAGGTGCATCTAATAGGGAACATTGCTAAGAACTTGAGAACTTTGACATTTGTTTTTACTGGAGTGAGGGCCTGACCCATACAAATTGATCAGCTAGTCCTTTGGCAGAGATGGGGGCTCCCTGGCTCCTGGACACAAGAGTGGTCCATGACATCCACTTTTCATTAGTGTATTTTGTGTATTCATTGGTCTTCACAGAGTTCTTTCACTAAAAGAAAGCATAAACCAAGCAGGTGGAAAGTTTTCCCTGTTCATTTCACTCCTTCCATCTTGTTCGCTAACTATAAGAGGAAAATAAACAGACTCACTTTCTCTTCTTTTCCTCCTTTTAGTCTTGTTCCTGACTGTCCTGGTTTGAGTTAGAACAGAACTAATTCTGCCCAGTGATTTTACTTTCCAGTTCAGTCTCTTCTAATTTAACTGCACTTTCTGAAGTTGAAAGCATATTTTCGCAGACAGTCTCTGTTTCTAGCACTGATGACATTTACAGTTACTACCAAGGACTGGTATGCAGACCAAAATCACTGCTAAATCTTGTGCGCCATGTTGAGGGGTGCAGAAAGTAAAAGGCTGCACCTGTGGGGGGGAGCAGATAGGACAGGTGATCCTAAAGTGACCAAGCAGCTATTCTATCCCATATACGTCATATTCAGTATAAAGCTGAGGGATCACAAGGGCTGGACTCTCTTCTTCAATGGCCGGCATCCAAGGATCATTCTGTCCATTCCGCTTTCAATTCCAATCCATGTGTTCCTGAATTCAGTTCCAGAATACAGCTCCTGAATCCAGTTTCTGTCTGCTGCTCAGTCCAGTCTGGGACTTCCCCAGTGTCTGCTCCACAGCATCAGTGGTGACAGTGATGTTGTTGTCATAGCGGCTGTTGGTTCAATACCAGTTCTGTATATATTTTTATATATATATTCCATTTTATTATTTAGTTTTCTTTTCTAATCCACAAGTGTCTCTTCCTTATTCTCTTTCTCTTCTCCTTTGGGAAGAGAGAAGGGTTAAGAGAGAGCAATCTGTCATTCATCTAGTGGTCAGCCCAGCCGTAAACCTTGTCACCTACTCCCCAGATTAGTCAACAAGCCACTCCTGTGCATTGTTAATGTTTGAGGAGAACTGTCTTGCCTTGAGAGTGAAAAGAAAGACTATGCCCTAACATCTAGGGCTCAGAAGCCAAGAGGCTTCCCATAAAAACTAGTTAATCATCATTTGTCAGCTGTAGCAGTTTTCTTTACCTTTCTCTTGAGGATTTTCAGTGGCTTCTGTGAGAAACAAGGTATTGGACCATAAACACCTCAACCTGACACAGATTTCAGTACCATAAACAGTTAAAATGAGCATTAGTATAATAATTATATATTCCCCATGGCCTCAAATATTAAACTCCTAGTTCTCCCCCTAAGCAAGAAATAGGAGACTCTTTCACCTCACATTATTTTTAAGACATTGTGGGGAAAATTAGCATGTAACCAAGCAAACTAATGGATATTTACACATATGTATACACAAAAACCCTGTAGCACTACCTTGCTTTTAAGATTGTGGTGGAGGCAGCAGCAACTGGAAACATTCAAGTGATTGTTTTACTTCTTTTAGCATTTATAAGCCAGACTTTCAGTGCAGGGCTGAGTCTAATTAGCATAAATGCAGCTACGTGGAGATCAAAACCCAGAAAGATGTTTTGAAGATGGCAAAGGCTGGAAGAAAAGGTCTAATTTAATTCAACCACATTGTTCCATTAGTTTGAAGAGAAACATAAACAAACTGCAGGCTTCTAGTTATCTAATTCCATTTTAGGAAACCTAAGACCGTGAACTCTCACTTGTTCTAAAGGGAATAACGCAGGACATAAGGCACTTGCTGGCATAGAATTACTTACACTATTCAAACCGCCTATAAGTAGATTAATGTATTTTGTGCCATTAACTTCAAAAATCCCGATTCTCCATGTCTAACAGTGTTGATAAAATATCCGTAACAAGATTGCCCAATGAAACAAAGCTAGAGGACAATTTAAAAATGTAATCAGCTGAGGTAATATTCTTTTATACCCTGCATTATTTAAGCACCATTTGTTTTTAAAATCAAATTTCAGCTAGTTTCCTCCTGCAGTTACATTTTATTGCTCTTTGAAAGAGTGAAGTCATAATTACTGGCCACTAGGAAATTTCTACATTCTTACCAAAGTCAGTGGCAGCCTAGGAGAGACCTGTCTTCCCCTACCAAACCATTGCATCTCATCTAATTTAAAACCGATTGTCTATATCTTCTTTAATTTTTTTTACCCAAGGTTTAATTTTGTCCCAGTGTTAGATGTATGTCACAGTGTGAAGGAAACACAGAGCCTGAGGGGTGGAGTGAGGAGGAAGGGAGAATGAGAGAGTCATAAGAGCAGTCCTCAAATTGCAGATGGAGTTACAATGCCAGACACAGTAAAAAAAGCTGATTGCTGTTTGGTGCTGCAGACCCGAGGACACCAAGGCACAGGACTAGAAGGTGACACTAGCTCTCCAAAAATGTTTGGACACCTTCTGCCAAGGGTGGGTGGCATGGCTGGCTGCTCTGTGGCACAGGCAAAGTACCTCTACACAGAGGTGACAGCAGGCTGGAAGTCACAGCTATCCAAGGACAAAATCTCTTCAAAGTCTGAATAACCTTCAGGTCTGCACTCAAGTACTGCAATCTGCAGTATCAAGAGAGGGTGATGGCATTTATTTTGCATAAATGCACTATCCAGACACTACAGCACAGTATTCTCAGTCTCCAGCAGGCAAGTACTTTCATTAAATGTTGATTTTTAAAAGTAGTAAGCTGAAAAATAAAAGTCTTACTGTCCATTTTATGTCCACAGCTCACTGCTGCTGAAGGAGTATTGCAAATGCCAAGCTGACCTAGAAAGCCACAACATCCTGTTTCATCTCACTATTACTCTGTTCCTTGATAGCTTCCACCCTGATCTTTGAACTAGGAACAAAACGTAACAGTAAAGACAAGAATCAAAGGAAAATGGAAGAGAAAGGAATCAAAACTGAAAAAAAAAAAAAAGCATGCTAGAAGAAAGAGCTTTCTTAACTTTTTTAAAAGCCACTGCATGATTAACGTTTCAAAGAAATGTTAATGAAAGACAAAAGTCTTGAAACTACTTAATATTCCAAATTAGTAACAGACTCATGTTTGCACACACATCTGTATAAACAGTATACACATTTGCTCAGAAGGTCCCACAAAGACATTTAAATACAGTTTAATTGTTCCTTTTTTTCATCTTTTTTTTTTTTTTCTTTTTAACTACTGAAACCATCTCCTTTTATTACGTGCCAAGGCCTGAGAGAGTTTAGTGGCACTTGAAAACATTGTCCAAATAAGCAAACCAATTAGATTAATTGGCACCAGAGTTACTGTGTGCTTATGTGTAGTATACAGATGGAAAAATATGCTCAGCATTTAGAAGTTTTAAAGCTGCGTTTGAAAAGCTTTGTTTTCTTTAAGGATTACGTCTATGTATTGTGCTGCTATTGATTTTCACAGAAGAGGAATGGGATGTACACATCCTGTCACAATGTGTGTCCACAAAATATCTTCCAGATCCAGAAATACAGACTCTGAAAAACATTTATCACTTCCCATTTTTAGTCACAAAACAACTCAGAAAACATACTGTGCATGCTTTTTGAGAAGAGAAGGTAGAGGAGAGGCACACAAAACCATCCCTCAAATAATTAGCACATTATTTATATTCGTATTTCAGCAGTGCCATAAATAAATAAATGCTTAGGCTTACACACAGGTTCCAGGTTCCACCTTCCAACAGTTCTCTACTTTTTCAATCTTTTTTTTTTAATTAGTCTTCCTCTTGTAATACCCTAGGGAATTTCTGGTAGGAAATTTCTTTTGGGGTTGGCAAGATATAATCTTTAAATACTGAGCATTTTACAGCACTACATGCCTTCTACATTCCAAAAATGTTCATAAGGTATCTGCATCTTATGCAACATTTGCACTAGGCAGATACAAGTGCTCAAGACTTACACAGTTGCAGTAAGTGTCTGGCCACCATGGGATGAAACAGCTAGCCCAACAGCTATTGCAGAGTTGGTGGCTTATTTGAGAAGTTACATGGCTCTTTTAAGCACATCTAATACATCTGAACCCACTCTATTTAACAGAGAAAAGAGGAAAGAGCTGACTAACTGTAAATTAATATTAAAACCAGCTTCATAAGTCTCCTGTGAGGTAAAGGAATATTCCCACTTTATCATACTAAAGCTAGTATTAAAAAACCAAGAGCCTGATGACAACAAGAGAGAAGCACTTTGCAGAAGCAGAGTTTTGTTCCAACAATCCTTCCCACCCCACACTGCTGTGCATGTTTGTGTCTCTTCCCCAAATTTGCAGAGATCTGGGAACATACTGTCACTTCAGCAGGACTGATAACTTGGTGGCAAGCAGTTAGTAAAGATAGAGTAGTTGCAGTCCTAAGCATTCAAAATCCTTAAAAAAAAGGTATTTAACCTAAGCTGACTACATAAATGATTCATGACTTTGGTCTTACAAAGTACCATAAGGGAAAGGGGAAAACAATCCCAAAACCTTCCTATGACTGCTATTTGCTATAGCATGGGTTTGCAGTATCCAGTTTATAGTAACTGAATGATGACATCAGTGACCTTGCACACTTCAAAACCCAGGCAGATCTCCTACTTTGATGATGACTTGCTATGAGACATGAGAACAAGCTACAGCCATGTACAAAGAAAGGGGATTATTTTGATCACATGTGAGATAATCCTTCCCAGATGGATGACAAGAGAAGATGTTCAGAAAGATGAACTGAATTTCTTCATGATAAGATCACTAACTGTCCTCAGCTTTCAATATCAGACATGGAAACAGTTACCTTGCAGACCTTTTCAATGAACGCACTTTTGCATTCGTGCTTCCAGGCCAAGGTCTGTGACAGTATGGCCCTGTCTGGAATCAGACCTGGGCTGTCTAGCCAAAGAACAATGAGCTAATGGAGACTCATTGAAAGAGAATAGTATTTGATTCTGTTTCAATCATTTGATCTGTTTGTTTCCAAAAGCACAGCACACAGATTGAATAGGTTGGCATTGTTAACTTTCCCTGGTACAATAGTGCTTTTGAAACTGGGCATTGCCTACAACAAATTCAATGCAATTGCTCCTGGACTTCTCCATTTAGTTTTCACTAGCTGAATTACATCTTATTTAGATGGTAAACTTCTCCATGATGTTCAGACACCTGTGGAGTGCTGTGTAAGCAATATTTTGATCTCTATTATCGAAGTAATTTATACTGAGTGACAATAAGTGATTTAATACCTGTTTCAGTTAAGGCTGTATCGTATATAGTAAACATTCTTGCCTGCAAAACCTATTTCAGCTGCTGTGGTTCTCCGCGGATTCATAAAAACTTGTGTGTTAAGCTACTTACATTTAGAGGCAAAACAAATCCTCCTGAAAGTTTCAGATGCTATAAAGTGACCACACTATTAGCCATTAATTTAACTATTAATAACCATTAAATTTTCATTAAAAGATTCATTTCTAAGCAATCCACAGTTAATGCTTTCAGCAACAGTAAGAAAATACAACACCAGAATCTCAAGTGTTACCTAAGAAAGGATAGTGGTTGAGCTTTGTGTGATAAGGAAAGTTAATAAAAAAGCCAAACACCTCAAGCCTTTAGGCAAAAGCAACAGTCAAAACACTTACATATTTTCAGGTATATCATGTTTCAGACTAGGATTGCAAATCCAGTATGCAGGCTGCAAGAAAGTGTAACAAATTCAAGGAGTTCTCGGTATGTTTTCATTGTGATATGCAAACAACGACATACTACAGCCGATCTGTTTACTCTCCAGTTTCATAGTTTGTCAAACTTCTCTGGGAACCATTGTGAAGGTTACATATCAATGTATAGAGACCTACTGTTGTATCTTTGTTGCTTGAGGTCAGAGCTCATGGTCCAATGTTGCTACATACTCAGGCAACTTACATTCAATAAGAGGCACATGGATGTTATTCTATATATCCCCATATTACAATACACAATTTAGGCAATACAGGGAGATACCCACTACAATGATAAATACATAAAATAGATATGCACATGAATAACAGAACAGAGTAAAAGCATTTGTGACTGTGAGTCCCTTTTGAAAAGTGATGTTAACATCATATACTGTCAAAAATTTTACTATATTGTTTTGACAAAATTCTATGAATTGTTGTTATACCTGTGCACTTCCAGAGATGGCAGAACAGTGATGTATAAAACCCATAGTGCTTTTCTTTCATCCCAGAAAACAGAGTGTAAGTCCTGCCTTCAATGCTTTTAAAGCTAGTAGTCAATACAGAATATGTTAGACTGGTTAAAAAGAAATTACTTTTCTAACACATTTCAGGATTTGGTATTAAAACAGAATAGAATGGTCTGAGTGCTACTTTTTGTTTCCTTTTTTTTGATAAGGAAAAGAAAAAACACACCCCACCACAGATAAACTGGAGGATTACAAATGGATGTTAAATAGGACACAATGAATCAGTAGCTCTGCTGAGAGTTTAACAAAGACACCATTGTTCTGCCATGCAACAGGAGTGAACAGTTAATCAGAAGTAAGAGCATACTAAAATTTAGGGACAGGAAAAGATATTGAAACTTCCAAAATATATCAAAGCTCACTTTTTAACTTGTTCACCCTTCTTCTTTGGCGTTTTCACCTTCCCTGGAACAAATCCAGGTATCCTGATTGCATTAAATGACTATGTAACTTGCTTTTCTCAGAAATGTATTCCATACAGCCATCATCCACCAAGTGAAGAAATAATTATCAGTCTTCTATATTGACTCAATTTCCTAGGGTACAAGGCTGTATCTGTGTTTCAGCTTTCGAACACTAGAAAAATTTGTGGTAGTTTCACATTTAAAGACCCTGTACTACAATTTTGAAAGAATCTACAAAACTATGCCTGTTATTTTTGAACTTAAAAATACTCTCTGAAGGTTAGCCCCACAAAGCTCCATTTTCTTAGTTCACATCTTCCTCCTTCTCCTTCCCACTAGTAAATTAACATGCCTTTATCCACACCAGCCCTTTGCTTTTATTCTTCTAATGAAAGTAAATTCTAACGCTAACATTAATGCCTCATCCTCCCTCATCTCAGTTGCACATCTGTCAACACCCTGCATTCCTGCTTCTCTCTATAGCTCAGTTTCCACCCCAACTAATTTCTTCTGGTATTCCCCTTGAAAGTAATTAGCAGCAGCAGAGATTATTCCCTCCTTCCTTCTACCAGACACATTGTACCTTTCCTCTCAGCCTGTTTGCCTGAAGGCAGGACAGCTGGGGACACAGTGTTCCCTGTTCTTGTCACAGCTCCTTGGTGAGGGCTCTCCATGTGCTTCCCTTCCTTCCATGAGACCAAGCTAGCAGCTTCAAGAGGGTGTTATTAATGAATTTTCAACTTTGGTGCTACAACTGTTCACACTTAACTAAAACATCTCTCCCTTCTTAGTGTATGTACCTGTACCCTTCACCCACATAGCAAATGGGTATCTCACCCACTTATTCTATTCTCTCTGATCAGCCTCATAATTGAACAGTGTATGTTAAATGTTTCACCAGTTTTCTAATGGTTGCATTTCTATTGGCTTCTCCTCCTAACTTAGAAGAAATTAGAAATTTATTACTCCTTAATTCAGAACACATTTCAGTTAAGTTCTCAGTGTCAAAAGGCAAGATGTTTTATACTGGTCAATTTTGAAAAACAGTGACTACTGAGTGCTCTCTAAATGGTTTATATTTGTTCTGGCTTACATTGAAGTTTAGAGGTCAAATTTGGACATATCTTTTCAGACCTTCTGGACCACTCTCCGTCTCTGGTGATCAGTGATAGAACACGAGGAAATGGAATGCAGCTGCATCAGGGCAAGTTCAGATTGGACATTAGGAAAAGGTTCTTCACAGAGAGGGTGGTTGGTCACTGGAACAGGCTCCCCAGGAAAGTCGTCATGACACCAAGTCTATTAGAGTTCAAAGATTGTCTGGATGATGTTCTTATGGTTTAGTGTTAGGTTATCCTGTGAGGAGCAGGGAGTTGGACTTGATGATCCTTATGGGTCACTTTCAATTCAAGATATTCTGTGATTCTTGACAAACTACTTCAGTGAGACGAACAAATGTCACACTGGAAAAAAAAAAAAGGATACTCTGTACTTTGTGCATCTAGATTAATCACAGAGCAGACAGTTAAATTAGAAACTTAAGTTAATAGAAAAAGAAAACCATGCCCTGCAGGTAGTGAAGGAAAAGTGGGGTCCAATTCAGATGATGAAAGTTAGGTATTTAAGTGACTAAAAGTATACAGTTTAAATAGACAAAACTGGACACTTAACATGAAGGAAAGGTTACTGATTTTAGGAACAGTAAACCAGGGATAATTTTCTGCTATGTGGCATTATCAGATTAAAATCAAATGCTATTCAGACATGAGGCTGTGGTTCAGCTACACACAGTTAAGAACAACCACAAAGAGAAAATCCACATTATGTTATGGAGATGGTCAAAGTAAACAATCATTAACAACATGTTGGACATGAGAACTCATTCACCAGATCTTCCGAAGCCAAACCGATACTTGCCTTGATTTTTAAGTTTTCTACTTATATCATCAACCTAGATTTCTTCAAATCTTTCTATAGCTTGACTCCTGTTTTACATTTCATCTTTTATAGTAAAAGCAGTCACTAAAGCAAAAATTCTCTCTGTTCATAGAACTTCCTAGTATAAGAAAAATACAGCCCAGGAGTTTATCTGTACCACCTCTGATACGTCTTTAATCTTTCTGGAGAAGTTCAAAGAGCACAGTTCTCTCTGACCCTTTACACTACATAGCATTCGTTGCTAAGCAAATAATGTTTGATTCACTAAGTTTATGCAGCACTGTGTTCCCTGCTATTGTTTCTGAAAAAGAAGGATATCTGTGTTCCAGTTTTCTGGCATCTGCTTTGAGAGATAGTGGGGGGAAAAAAAAACCCACCACAAAACTCTACAAATAATTTCTCTGTTTATATATTGTCAGATAAAGGACGCATCCTCAGTTCTCTTCCCAGACCCTTTGTGCTGCTCTGCCAATAGGAAGAGTTAGAAAATCCCTGTAACTGTTACCTGGCATCCACATTCAAGAGAAAAAAATCCTTCAGAGTGGATGATGGATGCTTTTCCTACTCTGAACTGTATAGCAGCCCCAGTTCACTCTACATATGATCAAGCTTTAATTATCCAGAGTCTACTTAGTGAACATGGACACAGATAAGGCTATGGGATGCTCAGTGCCTTCTTCACCTTGGCCTTCACTGAAAGGGTCTCCTGGGTCTCTGTGCCTAGAGACAGGCTTCAAGGAAGAAAGAAGGTACTGGGAGTGGAAGAGGATTGAGTCTAACATCTCTTGAGAATTCCTGATCCCCTTCTGTCCATGGCACCTGAAAGGATGCACCCAAAGGTGCTGAGAAAGCTGGCTGACACCTTAGCACAGCTTCTCCATATCATCTTGGGCAGATATCTTCTAATGACTAGGGAAAGGCAAATGTTTTACTCATCCTTAGAAATACCAAGAAGGCCATCCGAGGAACTACAAACCAGTTAGGATCTTTTCAGTCCCTGGAAAATTCATGCAGTGAGTCCTCTTGGAAATCTTTTCCAAGCATGTGAAAGTGGTGGTGAAGGCAGGTAATCACCCATCTACAAGAAGGCCCGGAAGGAGGATCTGGGGAACTACTGATGTGTCAGTCTGACCTTGGTGCCAGGCAAGGTCATGGAACAAATAATCTCAAGTGCCATTACACATCATTTACAGGACAACCAGGTGATCAGACCCTGTCAGCATAGGTTCATGAAGGGCAGGTCCTGCTTAATGAACCTCCTCTCCTCCTATGACAAGGTGGTTCACTTGGCGGACGAGGTAAAGGCTGTGGCTATTGTTTACCTGGACTTCAGTAAAGCCTTTGAAACTGTTCCCCATAGGATTCTCATGAAAAAACTGGCTGCCCTAGGCCTGGGTGGGTGTAGACTCTGCTGCAATGTACACTGGCTGAATGGCTGGGCCCAGAGAGTGGTAGTGAATGGAGTTAATTCCAGTCACAAGCAAGGTTCCCCAGGGCTCAGTTCTGAGGCTGGTCTTGTTTAATATCTTTATCAATGATCCTGAAAAGGACATTAAGAGCACCCTTCGTAAGCTTGCAAATAACACCAAATGAGGTGGGAGTGTTGATCAGCTTGAGGGCAGGAAGGATCTTCAGAGGCACCCGGACAGGCTGGATCAATGGGCTGAAGTCAATCATATGGGCTTCAACAAGGTCAAGTGCTGAATCCTGCATTTGGGCCACAACCCCATGCAAATCTAGACTTGGGGAGGAGTAGCAGGAAAGCTGTTCAGCAAAAAGGGATCTGGGGATGTTGATTGACAGGCAGCTGAACATGAACCAGCAGTGTGCCAAGGTGGCCAAGAAGGCCAACAGCATCTTGGCCTGCATCAGCAATAGTGTGGCCTGCAGGACTAGAGAATTGTCCCACTGTACTTAGCACTGGCGAGGCTGCACTTTGAGTACTGTGTCCAGTTTTGGGCACCACAGTATAAGAAAGACACTGATGTGCTGGAGCAGGTCCAGAGAAGGGCAACAAAGCTAGTGAAGGGTCTTGAAAACAAGTCTTATGAGGAGCAGCTGAGGGACCTGGGGTTATTTAGTGTAGAGAAGGCTGAGGGGTGACCTTATTGCTCTCTACAACTACCCGAAAAGAGGTTGAAGGGAAGTGAGCGTTAGTCTTTTCTCACAAGTCACAACAGGAGGACAGGAGGAAATGGCATCAAGTTGCGTCAGAGGAGGTTTGGGTTGGGTATTAGGAAAAACTCCTATACTGAAAGGGTTATCAAATACTGAAACAGGGTGCCCAGGGAACTGGTTGAATCTCCATCCCTGGATGTATTTAAAAGCCATATAAATAGGGTGTTCAAGGAAATGATGTAGTAGTGGGCCTGACAGAGTTAGGTAATGATCAGACTTGATGATCTTAAAGGTCTTTCCCAACCATAGCAATACTGTGATTCTGCACGTATTTATGAAGAGCAAAAGAGAGAGCAGTGGATGTGTTTTAAATCAACTTTAGCAAAGGTTTTAACCTATTGTCGTACAGTATTTTTATATTCAGGTTCAGGTATTATTGTCTGGGTGTGGAGACAGCTACCTGAATAAAAAACTGGTTGGGTGGCCAGGTTAAAAGGCTAGTGATGAATGGTTTGTGCTATACCTGGAAGCCAGTTACCGGTGGTATTCCTCAAGAGTCTCTGTTTGGATCTGTCCTGTTTTACACCTTGATCAGTGACCTGATAGGAGATGCAGTGTACCTGCCTCAGCTTTGCTTATGACATCAAGTTGGGGTGCCTTTAGTCAAATACTTAAGGGTAAGGATGCATGAACTAGACAGATGGAAAGAAGTGACCTTATGAAATTTAATAAGTACAAATTCTGACCTCTGCTATGGGAAGGCACAGCCCTGCAGAGATGCTGGCTGAGTCCAAGAAGCATCTCTGGAGCTACAGCCAGGCAACAGGCTGAGCAGGTGCCAACCATGTACTCTGACAGCAATGAGGGCCAGCAGAACTCTGGGTGGCATGACCAGTATGTGGCCCTGACAGACAGGGGAGTGATCATCCCATCTTCTCTGTGCTTAGACCACAAAAGCAACAATGCCTCAAATGCAGAAAAAACATTGACAGACTGATGGGAATTGAAGCAAGGCCACGAAAATGGTGGGGCTGGAGCCCTTGCCCTGCAAAGAGAGCCTGTGGGACCAGGGCTGATTGAACTGGGAGGAGGAATGGCTTTGGGGGCACCCAAAAGCATCCCGGACACTGACAGGAAGGGATTGAGGAGACACAGCCAGGCTCTTGAAAGCAGTGCATGGAGGTTGGGCAAAAGGCAACAGCACAAGCTGAAACATGAGAGGATCAGACTGGAGATAAGGAGAAGTCTTTTCCCTATAAGGAGAGCTCAGCCATGGAAAAGTGGCACAGCAAGATGTAAGCAGTCCAGAAGACTCTTGGAGTGCATTGAGATAATTTCTTAATCTGGGTGATAGCCCAACCAGAGCAGAAGTATTACTAGATTAGTTGCTTACCAACATGGATGAGCTAATTCAGGATGTCAACAATGGTGACAGCCTGGGTTCCAGTGATCATGCCCTAGCGGAATTCACAATCTTGAGGTATATGGGCCAGGTAAAGAGCAGACCTCACAGCCTTGAACTGTAGGAAAGGAACTACAATTTAAGAAATTGGCAGGTGCTACCTCCTGGAAAATTCCCTCAGGGACAAAAGGTCTGAACAGAACTGGAAATTCTTCAAGGACATTTTTCTTAGAGTGCAAAAGCTCTTGATTCTCATGTGTAAGAAAATGGGGAAGGAGGGCAGGAGATCAGCATAGCTGAGTAAGGATCTCCTAGTCAAACTAAACTGTAAGAAGAAAACGCACATGCAGTAGAACCAGGGACATATATTTTGGGAATAATATAGGGATGCTGCCTGGGTGTGTAGAGATGTGATCAGGAAAGCTAAGGTATAGTTGGAGCAGAATTTGGCAAGGGATGTAAAGAATAATAAGGGCTTCTGTAGGCACACTGGCCAGAAAAGGAAGATGAAAGCAAATGTACTCCCCACCCCTCATACATAATAAGGAGCTAGTGATATCTGAGAAGGATGAGGTACTCAAGAATTTTCAACAGTAACCTCTATTCTCACATCTCTGAAGCCTCTGAACCTCAAGGCAGGGACCAGGGGAATAAAATCCCTCCCATCATAAATGAAGATCAGGTTCTACTGGAGAATCTGAACATATTTAAGTCTAAGGGACCCAATGAGATGTATCCCAGGCTCCTGAGGAAACTGACTGATGTAGCTGGCAAGCCACAGCCACTTCACACCATATTTGAAAAGTCACAGCAGTCAAAGTCACCAGTGAGTGGAAAAAGGGAAACATCACATCTATTTTTAAAAAGGTAAGAAGGTGGAATATGGGAACCAATGACCTATCAGCTTCACCTCTGTGCCTGGAAAGATCATGGAAGAGGTCCTTCTTGAAGACACATCAATGCATATGGAAGACTGGGAGGTGATTAGAGACACCTAACATGGCTTCACCAAAGGCAAATCATGCCTGATTAATTTAGTGGCCTTCTACAATGGAATGACTGCACCAGTGGAGAAGAGAAGATTTATGGATGTTATTTACCTAGACTTCTGTAAGGCCTTTGTCATCCTCCACAACATTCTTGCCACTAAATGGGAAAGATATGGGTTTGATGGCTGGACTGTTAGATTGGTAAAGAATTGCTTAGAGGTCCACATCTAAAAAGTTATAGTCAGTGACTCAATGTCCAAGTGGAAACTGGTAACAAATGGTATACCTCAAGGGTCTGTACTCGGACAAATACTATGTAAAACCTACATCGATGACACAGTGGGACTGAGTGCACCCTCAGCAAGTCTGTAGATGACACCAAGCTGAGCAGTGCAGTAGATTCACTTGAAGGAAGGGATACCACCAGAACCTTAACAGACTTGAGGAACAGACTCATGTGAACCTCATGAGGTTCAACACGTCCAAATGCAAGGTCCCGCACCTGGGTCAGGGCAATCCCCAATATCAGTATAGACTCGGGGGTTAAATGATTGAGAGCAGTCATGTAGAGTAGGACTTGGGGATACTAGTAGATCAAAAGCTGGAAATGAGTCAGCAATGTGCACTCAAAGCCTAGAAAACCAACTGTATCCTGGGCTACATAAAAAGAAGCATGGTCATTAGGTTGATGGAGGTGATTCTCCCCCTCTATTCTGCTCCTGTGAAACCCTGCTTGGAGTACTGAGTTCTGCTCTGGAGTTCCCAGCACAAGACAGACATGGACCTGGTAGAGAAGGTCCAGAGGAGGACCATGAAAATGGCCGGAGGGCTTGAACATCTCTCCTGTGAAAGGCTGAGAGAGTTGGAATTGTTTATCCTGGAGAAGAGAAGGGTCCAAAGAAGACCTTATTGTGGCCTTTCAATAGACAAAAGGGTTTCATATGAAAGACATTTTATCAGGGCCCTTAGCAACAGGACAAGTGTCAACAGTTTTGAACTGAAGAGGGTACATTTACATTGGAGATAAGGAAGAAAACTTTTTTATGTTGGGGGTGGTGAGACACTGAAACAGGTTGACCGGAGAAGTTGTGGATGCCCCATCTCTGGAAGTGTTCACAGTCAGACTGGACGGGGCTTTGAGCAACCTGATCCATTGAAAGATGCCCCTGCCCATGGCAGGGGGTTTGGATTAGGTAATCTTTAAAGGTCACTTCCAACCCAAACCAATCCATGATTTTATGATATAGTATGTGCATTAAGAAGAAACATAATTAGTATAAAATCCACAGCCAACCAAGTGCATTTGGACTGTAAGGCAGTATATGTAAGTTGTAGAAAAGGCTCCTATAACATTATTTCCATTTACTCTTTATAGAGGGAGATCAGTACCAGCTTTGATCCTTGGGGGAAAAACTCCTTATTCAGGAAGAAAAAAAGTGCCTGTTCTTAAAGGAACAGTGACATAAATCAGGGCAATCCCAGGCTGGGTGATGAGTAGGTTGAGACCAACCCAACCAACATCATGGCTAATCCGGAACATAATTCAACTTAAAGCAAGGCACTGCAGAATTTCATTTCATAGCTGCAAGATAGTAGCCTATTCTGGCCACTCCCTCCTGATACCTGTGATAATACAAAGTGAAAGTGCTGTTCAGCACAGAAAAATCCCAGCAGACACTCGTAATAATTCACTTTTTACATAAGTGGTGTGCAGATCTCTAAGTGAGATTAGGCAAGTGACAGTCAAAACCTTAACCACTTCATTTGTTACACAGGCTGAGATTCATACATTTGTATAATAATAATAATAACAACAACACTGCTAGGCCACCCTACATGCAGGGGTCCAATAGACCATCAAGAGCTCCATCAAGCCACATCCTTTTCTTAGGTGTAAACACTTTCACAGAAGCTTCATCTTAACTCATCCTCCTATTATACACAGAGAGGCTAATGAAAGCAGTATAACTTCTTCCCACATGTAAGAGAATTTTTGAGGGAAAAACATTTCAGAGATTTCTATTTGTAGAAAATAAACATAACAATAAAAAAGAAGTCACTACCATGTGCCACTTTATTTTCTCATGTCCTGCCCAAAGTAAGTAACAACGACATCAAAATAACCCTACCCCAAGCCTAATCAGGTCTCTAGGCAGCATGAAACTTCTGGGCTGGGACTAATATAGTTGCAAAAAAGAATTAAAATATTTAGATGAATAGGCAAAGTGAAAAGCTAGCTGCTTATGAAAGCTGAAAGAAAACTGCTTTATCTTGGGATAGCCTGTGTGGTGCTGGCTGAGCCTATCCTGAATGTCTCTTCTGCACTGCTTAGAAATTAAGCCCTCCTGTGGCATTTTGCACTGTTTTCTAGACCACCCACTCAGACATGGATACATAAACCATATGTGCTAGGAATGTTGGTCCTGCACTGAAAGTAGTATCAGCATTACGACCTTATTACTTGTGCAGCCAGGCTTTTAATACAACTTTTTAATCTTTTCAATATCTTTGATACCTTAATGGTTTGTCTGTAGTCTCTCTACTGATTGTTAGATGCATAAGGATTTGAAAGGGGAATATAACTGTTGGAAAAAACCACCATTATCAGAGTAAAAACATTTTTATCAGATTTTCCTCCTCTTCTTTTCCTTCTTTGAAGTCTTACTAAAAAGATGTAACTGACAGCTTCTCACACTTACTATTTCTTAAAAATTGTCTCCCTGGAAACAATGATAAAAGGTAATAATTTATTCCTCACTGCAATGAGAAGGGTGAAGTTTACTACTGGAAACTCCAGTTTTATAGCACCAGCTCTCTAAAGGTATATGTGAAAATTCATGACTCATTTGATGGAACATTCAAGAAAGGGTTACTTCCGGCTGACATTATACTGATTGACGATGAAAATACACCTTTTGTTGCATTCACAGACCTACATTCGACTTTGCTCAAATTTCCAGACTGAAAAAATGAAAAGTAAATGAAGAATGAAAAATGCAAGACTATAATTTTGCAGTAGAATCAATTTGGCTGAGGTAAAACATAGAATATAAATAAGATGCAATATCCAAACGAATGTTAAATAGACATTTGCATCTCAAACTGTAAAATAGCTTAGATTTTTGTACGATGCTGCAATACATCTCTCTCTCAAGTCAGCAACAACACAATTATTACAGTAGTGAATCAAAGAAGCTGCCACTCTGCAAGCTGTCACTGTATCTTACAGCAGACAGAACTGCTGAACAGCAAACTCTATGTTAATGTAAGGAACCACATCTAGCTACTAAGGGATCTCTTTTTTACTTTTTTTTCCAGTTCCCCCTTACCCTCAAAGAGTATTGTTCTCACTGTGTAATACTTCTCTTTACTGTCTAGTCACGGTGGCACTTCTTGCTGCTCAAGTAAAAGCAAGGCTCTTTCATGATTATGCTTTGATGTTAATTTATCTGCTCACTCAGACACAAAGCCAGACTTGTAAATGTTATTGGTTTAGTTGTGTTAATGCACTAATTAACTCCCAAACACACACAAAAGCACTGCATATACATGTGTTTTGGTCCCCATCATCTGTTTGTAAGCCTTTTATGCCCAACAGTAAAGCTTTTTGAAGAGTATACTGAATAGCTTCCTGGTGTACACAACATCCTATAATATACAATTTAGAAAACTACTGAGGCTCATAAAAACACATGCCTTGAACTTGTTAAACTTTGGTACATGTTTTGCACTGCTTATTTTTGCAGTTCCTGCTAGCTCCTGCTATGACTTAAAGTCTAACAAAAATTTTCACTATAAGCCTCTATTTCAGTGCATTGCACTACAGCAAACTGCAAATCAGTGGATGAGTGAGCAAAGATGGGATCAGATGTGTATGAACAAAGACAGTATGGAGCAAATCAAAGGTCCTACCATCAGAGCAGTGTCTGCAGTAAGATAATGTATACAACTGAACAGGGCAGTTTTCAGACTTTTCCTCAGCTTTCCCATTATTCTGCAGACTAAGTAATGTGGCTTGAAATCAACAGGCTATTCAAGAGACCCCAGAACACTAGTATAGGTTCTAAAAAAACAAGATTATACTTACCAAGTAAAGATGAAGGACTCAAACCAGATTGTGAACATACTTTACTTGAGTGTGAGAATGGGAAAAAAGAACAATAGGTCAGACAAAACCCAAAACCTTGTAATTTCCTTCCCCAGACTAGAAGAAACTTTAATATAAATATACTGGGCTCTTCAGATGCACTGTACTATGCACAGGTACACAGACTTAACCCATAAACATCCAACCAATGAAAAAAAGAGCAAGAGAAACAATCAATCATTTGTCATGATCCAAAGGCTGAAGACTGAGCACAGGTTTTGGTTTACTTTGGAAGACTCTCTTCACTTCAGTGCATGCCTCTTCCACCTTTCTTGCTCTTTCTCTTTAGTATGGACTAACATGGCTTTCAAACCTAGATGATAGGGAAATTTTTGTAAAGTCCCTTCAGTGGATCCAAACTTCTAAAAAGATATTTAAACTTGTCTACCCAGCTCAGGCAAAAAGCAAGTGGCAAGATGAAAACTCTGCTTACTGTCGGATACAACTACTGCTTTAGTAACAGTGACTCATTTATGCTAAGAATTATATTTTTGATATTACAACTTGCTGCTAACTTTTGTCTGGTCAGCTCAGTGAATTAATCCAATTTCTTATATATAACTTTGTTTTAAACAGCTTGATGTTAAGTAAAACTCTAAACTATTGATAAAATACTTTAGCCCATTCTAAAGATCAATGTTCATAATACAGAGTTACTTAGATTGGAAAAAACCTTTAAGATTATTGAGTTTCATCATTAACCTGACAGTGACAAGTCCTTGACTAAACCATACCCCTAAACACTATGCACAACTCTTGAATACTTGCAGGGATGGGGACTCCACCACTGCCCTGGGCGACCCATTCCAATACCCGATAACCCTTTCAGTAAAGAAATTCTTCCTAATATCCAATCTAAACTTCCCTTAGTGCAACTTGAGGCCATTTCCTCCTGTCCTATCACTTGTTACTTGGCTGAACAGACCAACCCCCACCTCTCCACAACCTCCTTTCAGGTAGTTATAGATAGTTATAAGGTCTCCCCTCAGCCTTCTTTTCTCAAGGCTAAGCAACCCCAGTTCTCTCAGCCACTCCTCATAAGATATGTGCTCTANGCAAGAACAACCCCAGGTACCAGTATAGGTTAGGGACTGAGCTGTCGGAGAGCAGCGTAGGAGAAAGGGACCTGGGGGTTCTGGTGGACAGCAGGATGACCATGAGCCAGCAATGTGCCCTTGTGGCCAAGAAGGCAAATAGCATCCTAGGGTGTATTAGAAGGGGTGTGGTTAGTAGGTTGAGAGAGGTTCTCCTGCCCCTCTACTCTGCCCTGGTGAGACCACATCTGGAATACTGCATCCAGTTCTGGGCCCCTCAGTTCAAGGAGTACAGGGAACTGCTGGAGAGAGTCCAGTGGAGACACAAAGATGATTAAGGGAGTAGAACATCTCCCTTGTAATGAAAGGCTGAGGGAGCTGGGTCATAGAACAAGGGGCAACTGGTGCAAGCTGGAGCATAAGACGTTCCACAAAAATATAAGGAAAAACTTTTTCACTGTGAGGGTGACAGAGCACTGGAACAGGCTGCCCAGAGGGGTTGTGGAGTCTCCTTCTCTGGAGACATTTAAAAGTGGCCTGGACACAGTCCCTTGACCCTTTGAGGTCCCTTCCAACCCTTAACATTCTGTGATTCTGTGAAAATGGTTTGGTGAGCACCTCTGCCAGCTTCTCAGAACTCTTGGGTTGATTCCATCCAGTCGATAGACTTGTGTACGCTTATGTGCTGCAGAGCAGGTCACTGATCATCTCTTCCTGGATTGCAGTGGGATCATTCTGCTCTCAGTCTCTGTCAACTAGCTCAAGGGGACGGATTCCCAAAATACAAGTGGTTCTTTTCTGCTCTCAGTCTCTGTCAACTAGCTCAAGGGGACGGATTCCCAAAATACAAGTGGTTCTTTTGCTAAAGACTGAGGCAAAAAAAGACATTAGCACCTTTTCTTCATCTTTAGTCACCATGTTTCCTCCTGCATCTAACAGAGGGTGGAGGCTCTCCCTGGCCCTTTTGCTGCTAATGTATTTTTAGAAAGATTTCTTGTCTTTTACAGCAGAAGCCAGATTAATGTCTAGCTGGGCTTTGGACTTTCTAATTTTCTCCTGGCACAGCCTCACAACATCTTTGTAGTCATCATGTTTGGCCTGCCTCTTCTTCCAAAGGCCATAAACTCTCCTTTTTCTCTTAATTGTAGCCAAAGCTCCCTGTTGAGCCAGGCCGGTCATCTTGCCACTGGCTTGTCTTACAGCACATGGGGATGGCCTGCTCCTGTGCCTTTAGGACTTTCTTCTTGAAGACTGTCCAGCCTCCCTGGGCTCCTACTCCCTTCAAGACTGCCTCCCAAGGGACTCTGTTGAGCAGTCTCCTAAACAAGTCAGTCTGTCCTTTGGAAGTCCAAGGTGGCAGTTCTGCTGTCCTCCTCTTCCCTTTTACTCCTCTAAGAATAGAAAACTCAATCATTTTGGGATCACTGTGCCCTAGACAGCCTCCAACCATCACATCACCCACCAGCCCTTCTCTGTTCACAAAGAGCAGATGCAGCAGGACACCTTCCCTGGTCTGTCCACGTGCAAGCTGGATAAGGAAATTATCTTTGACACTCTAGGAACCTCTGGGACTGTTCCCTCTCTGCTGTGTTGTATTTCCAGCAGACTCTATTTCCCAGATTCAATCTGGGAAGCTGAACTCCCCCCCAAGAACAAGGGCAAGTGACCACAAGACTTCACCCAGCTGCTTCTAGAATGTTTCATCTGCCTCTCTGTCCTAATTGGGTGGTCTGTAACAGACTCCCACCACAATATCAGCCTTGTTGGCTTTCCCCCTTATTCTGAGCCATAAATGCTCAACTGTATTGTCTCTGTAATTAAGTTCTATACATTTGTAACAGTCCCTGACATACAGGGCCACCCCACCACCTCTCCTTCCTTGTATATCCCTTCTGAAGAGCTTGTAAACATTGCTTGGGGCACTCAAGTCATGCATTACATCCCACCATGTTTCTGTGATAGCTAAAGTTGAAGACTTATAGAGGTATCTTATTTTTTCCTTAAGAGAAATATGAATGTCCAAAATTAAGTGAACAAGGATTTATTTTGTTTCTGCATACAAAATTAGATGAAAATAGCTGTTTTGTTGTGGGTTTTTTTGGGGGGTGTGTGTGTTTAAATTGAGATCAACACTTCGAAACTCCTATTGTATCAGGATTTTGTGAAAAAGTAAGCACACACAACTGCAATGTATTTTCTCCCCTGGAATTAGAAAATGTAAGAGTTTAAGGATAATCCAGAATTTGTATGAAATTCAGCACTAACTTGATACTGTAATTGCTATCATCTCTCTTTTATGCCTATTCTATTTGCTGTTTTTTTGTTCTCAGTATTACATAAAGCTTATCTGGTGTTTTAGGGTTAGAATGATTCAGCTCACCATTTCTAACAAAACAGTGCAATAGTCATACTAGAAGTATCATGAGTCTTCCTCTCCTTGAACTCAATGAATTTTTACCACAAAACTAACTTAGAAAAGTCAAAACCGACAAAATTCCATAGGTACCTGATATAAGTAAAAGGTAGGAAGTTGAACACAAACTAGTAGACCAAACATTTTTAAGGTTGCTCTTAGATTTCCAAACATTTTCATATAAAATAATCAATAAAAATTGAAGTTTATCCCCTTCACATGCACTCCTTTCCCCGTCCCACTATCACCTGCTTGTGTGAAAAGTAACATTAGAATTACACTCCTACTCCTTCCCCTCACTCCCAATTGCACATTAAGACATAGACTTAAAGAAACAACATAATGCTTCAAGTATGCTTCATGCCAATCATCAATAAGAGTCATAACATTACTGAAAAAGTACACTTATTCTTGGGAAGCCTGAGAAGGACTTCCTGTGGAGTGTGTTCAAACAACATTTTAAATAAGAAAAAAGCCCAATCCATATCCCACTCTCTCAAAAAGAGTAAAGTGTAAAATTTTCTTTGGACTTGAAGAAACAATATTAAGATTTACCATCTGAATAAGTAGTAAACCCAAGAGGAATTAAGTCTTACAGTACTGCACAAACTGTGCACATGGAACAGTAAATCACATAGATACTACTGTTCAGCTCTACACATACAGATTACATGTGGCATGTAAGCATACACATGACATACTGGCCTGTCCAGAAACAAGATACATTTTTTAAGGCTGAAAAACCTGAATAAACCTTTGCATCCAGAAGTAATTTTTAAATGTTTTTCTCTTTTCATTGAGGGACTTCAACTTCCAAAGGAAGGGTGATGATCTCATCAAGAAACCATCAGCAATATGAGAGCACAGAGCTTTGATGTGAAACTGAGTAGCTCTCATCTGATCATGCATAAACAAGGATTCCAATTTTAAGAAATAACAGATGGTATAAAAGAATACTCATTTTTATAGACAAGAAATCTTTCTGGAAACACAAGCATGTTATTGAACGGATACTAAAATCTGGTATAAGCATATAAGCATGTGTGTATATGTACATATACACACACACATATATACAATGTATCAAACTTGTATTTATTCCAACATGCAATTTTATAACAACTTTTTTTTCCCTTTTCAAAATAAGGGGGTTTAATTTAACAATAATGAAAAAACCAACAAAACCAGAAACAAATCCCCAAAACAAACCAAACAGACCATATACTACATGAATAAACAAAAACATTATGCAATGGTAAAAGTGAGTCACACACTGGCAGCAGAGGAGTGTTGAAATTCATAGTAATAAATAGCTCCAAATTAAGAATTTTCTACAACATTCCCTTATAAGACAGGACTAGTACTACTTCTTTTATGATGATCCTGCAGAACACCATCACTCATATATATTTAATTTTATAACATCAGAACTGATATAAGAATGTAGACTGCAAAAGATGCTGGATTCAGGACAGCACATATGAATTTTTTTTTTAGAAGTCCTACTGGTCTGAAGGCTAAACAGCAAATCATATGACCTTATTTGGTGCATTTTCTACCATGGTCAAGATCAACAAAGGGATAGAACCAAGGACCTATGGCCCAACCTGCTGTGGTCCAACCTACTGTGGCAGAAGGCAAACAAAATATGGGACCACTGTTTGGTCCTCAATTTTGATCTTGTTTCCTGGAACTGCAGAAGTGGAAACAAGACTGTAGTGTTTTAGGTGACTACAGAAAGATAGCAAGAAGTGGCATTTTAAGGTTACTAGGTTTGTGATAGTACTGCATCAAAAGAGATACATGGAACCTCACCATTTGAAACATCTGGTAGTGTCATTCAATGACTCATTGACTTCAGAATACATGTATGCAATAATAAATAGATCAGTTACTTAATAAGGCAGTGTGTTGAACATGCATTCACCTTGTGGACTGAAACACCACAGAGAGATACATGATACACATTCATTAAGACTAAGTATTTTTGTTTGGTTTTTGTGTGTTTGTTTTTTCAAGGTTATCCAGGCAAACTCCTCCAGAGCATTTTCTTCTTGAGAAGACTGGTCCTCTAAGTCTTGTCACTTTTCCTCTCTCTTATCAAGAGAAAAGAAGGCTTTAAGGAAAAATAAAGCTGAAGGTTGTCTTGTTTTTTACCCCCATCTAGGTTGCATCATACTGAATGTTTCACTTAAAGAACAGTTTTTGATGCAGCCAGATGCCGAATCCTCAGGAGGTTCCAGATGTTTCCAGATAACTCTGTAGTTTACGGACTGTGGTTTTGTCCAGTGAGCACAGATCAAAGTCAAAAGTTGTATTTGTGATATGAAAGTGTCCAGTTTCTTCTATAAGATTTACTATCTGAAAGAAAAGATGCAGTTGAAGATTTCAGCAGTTTCACATATCCACTGAATGTATTAAACGTGCCACTAAGTATCATATGAAAGGCATAAAACAAGCCAAATTGCTCCAGTACTTCCTGGTTAAACCACTGTCCTTATCACTCACTCCCTTTCAGACAAACTATGGTCCAGACTACAGTAACTTGGATTTTTTTTAGATCATCATCAACCAATTTTAAAAGAAAATCTGTGTGTTTTATAAGTTAGTCTTAAAAAAAACAACAAAAGAGCAACGTCCCTTCTTTTCCCCTCTACTTCCTCAAGCCCCCACCCAAAAATAACCACCAAAACAAAACCTGGCAGATCTCTGGAATATTTACTGTGTGCATAGTAGATGTGTCTGGCATATTTACTGTGTGTAGTGCTGCTATGCAGATTACTTTAGAAAATAATTAACAGAAGTCTTTCTTCAAGCAAGGCAACAAAATAAATCCCCACAGAATCTATTCCATTTCAAACAAAATAATGTATTCAAGAGCTCTCTATCAACTGCTAGTTCACATACTAACAGTCCATTCCAGTCTTAACCATTCTATGATTCTATGATTCTGTGAAGTACAACAGCATATATTTAACTTGTGCTTTTCAGTGGCTTTGACATTGCTAGTCTCTGAACTGTAATCTACGTTTTAAAGAATGATCATACTCAACACAAATGCTGTAACAAGTAACTCCAGATACATTAAGTTCTGGGATGTACACCTACCTAAAAAACCCATTCAGCTTCTTGGAAAGCCAAAGCATTATTTGTCAGATAGGGCTAACAGTCCCAACACACTATGGCTCTGAATTTCGTATGCACTATTTCAAATCAAGGGATAGACATCCCACGTGAACACACAGAAAGGCACCCCATCCTGCAATGGGCCTCTGGGTAGTGTCATGGACTGATAGAATACTGCTCTTCTGCTCAGTCTTTCCAACCATCCCTTCTACAGCACTCAAGCTAGGCTCAATGTCCTGTTTGCAGCCTTCACTTTGAAACTGATTTAGTCCTAGAGCTTTCACATAAACCTCCACTGAAACACTGCTGCTGGATATTCCTTGGTTTTTTTTAACTTTATTACTCTAATTCCTTTTTCACAGCTGGAGAAGATACAGATGTATGCACATATGACTTACTGAGCATACCTTAAAATGTTAAATCTGGTAGGAATACACCAGCTTGAAAAAGAACAATTAAACCAAATATTTTCTAACTTCCCACTCCCCATTTGATTATGCAAACAGATGTCTTTTCTCTTCAAATCACAGAAGAAAAGACTACATTGATGATAAATGAAATAACTTCATGTGTATCATCAGGCATGGAATGAAACAGAACAGTATGAATTAAATGGAATGGAAACAAGATAAAGTAAGGGGAAGCGCCTATTAGAGTAAAAATCCCACCTTCCAATCACCTTCTGCTTTCCAGGTTGGAAAAAAAGTAAAACCTGTTTACTTAGCTTTTCAGCTGCCCAAAATTCTGAAAGTACTTACAAAAAATCCTGCTCTTATTTAACACTTCATTTAATTTTGTGCCTCTTGACTTGAATGCTTTTCCATATGTGAATTTTTAAACTAAAATTGCCAACTTTATTTGTCCACTTTTTGATTCACAGGTTCTTGTAACACTTTTCTATCTCCAATTGTTCTGCAATTCCATGAGAAGAGAAAAAAAAAAAAAAGGGGACAAACCTGATTGTTACCAGAAGGAAACTTTGATATGTGCTATTTGTCATTCTCATTTTTTGACACTCTCTCGAGCCTTATCCAAGAGAGAAGGTAAAGAGTCAATCCAACGTCCTTTTGTAAAGCTAGGAATCTAATCTCAGGCTTGGTCTCAGAATATTCACTCTGTGATAAATAAATGGCTGCACAAGAAGTTTACAGAAGCTGAAGCCAGGAAGATGTAGCTACATTGAACAATTCTGTCTAACACTTGCTCATGTTACAATGGAAGAGTAGTACTCCTTGTAACGCCCATAGCATAAAAGTCTCAACAGGTGTATTTTTAAACAGCACTGCATATTTTAAAAAATAAGCACTTTTATTGATCAGGTTCTGCTTTGGGCTTTTAAGCTCTAGGCCAAGGGCAACAATTTAAACATATCCCTTATCCACCTCTCAAAAAATACAGTCAATATGTCAGAGTTCCTGGTAAATCAGACTAAAACAAGCCCCCAGAGTTTTAATGGATGTATAAAAATGTATCAAGATAAATCCAGCTCAATGAAAAACACCTGCCTATGTGTCAGTCACTGAGGAATTCATGACTTATATGCATCCTTACCCTATTCAGAAATACTTGAAAAAAAAAAAGTTTGAAATTAGTTGCCAGGAAGTCTGACAGTTATAGTATGAAAAAGACAGCATTAAAATGTTTTATTCCAAGAGCTCAGGCTGCAAAGAACAAAAATATCCCATTTATTCCTGCTGTAGTAAGCTTTGCTTTTCTGCTGTAATGTACAACTCTATTTACATAACGTCTTTCCAGCTCAGTGTCATCATTATCCATCATAGTACTACTATTTATTTGCCTTTAAACAAGCAAATGAGTATGTTTAAGGAAGCCAAAGTGCAACTAATGGCATAGTCATTTTTCAATTTATGGAGGGTATTTAGGCCTTGTGATAGTTTCCAGACATGCAAGCTGCTCCTTGCAAAAAATTCTCAGAAGTAGTTGCCATCTGAAGTGAAGCACCTTGTGGACATGAGCAAGGTAATTTTCAGCATTGCTGCCATACTCTCAATGTCTTCACTCTGCTTTTGCTGTCTACTGCAAGTTCACTGGCTTTAATGAGGTTTTTCACCAGCTGAAGATATGATGCCTCAAAAATAAGAGACAAAGTCTTACAAGAAAC
>VYZX01023813.1:79540-127311 GCA_013401335.1 Brachypteracias leptosomus | reverse complement strand
TATTTAGAACATTAAACTGCTGTTCCCAGCGTTCCTGGAGTGAGTCTGTATCTTAGTTCATAGAAACACTGAAATGGTCCTTGTTTGTTGTCATAAATAACACTTTTTCCTGGCTAAAACTTCGAAACTTAAGTATCTCAGGAACAGCCACATGAAAAAGTTCAGTTCTTGCTCAAGTCTCAACCTTCATTTACTTAGAAACAACAGGGAATATGCATTTGTTGGAGGAAAAAAAAAATTAAAATAGTTATTTGGGATAAAGAGAAGGTAGAGAAACATTAGTCTAAAGGTTTTGTTAAAAAACTGAAGCAAAAGCTCCACATTTAGAAACAGCCTGAGCTTATGACAATCCTTTGCACAATCACTGATATAAATAAATCCTCAAGCTGCTAGTCATGCTGGTCTTTTCTCCTTGATTCCAGCACCTAGAGTGCATCAGGGAAGCAGTTGACATTGATTAATGTTTTCCTATTACCTCTCCATTTAAGCAGTAGCTGACATTGGTACTCAGGTGCTGTGCACTCACAGCAAACCCCCATGGATCAAATAAAGAACCCACTATGATAAGGTTTGAGAGACTGTCTCAAGTTTTCCATAACCTTCAACAACATTCAGATGGAGATTCAAGCAGTCTGAAGAAGAGCTGATTCTTGTAATGTCCTCTTAAGGTTGCAGCTAGAATGTAGAAGGATTTTTAAAAAGTAATTTCTAGGACAGATGCTTTCTTTACCTTCTGTCTACACTTCTATATACCTACTGCTTGCAGTGCAGAAACCACTTGAAATTAAAATTTTATTCTGATCCAATTTAACAACCTAATCTAAAAACGGTAAGCAAAGAGATCTTGAAATGAGACTCTATGTACGGAATAACTCATCCAACAATTGAAGGACTTCATTTATCTCATTTATGCCAGAGACTAATTATGAGTACTCCCCTGAAGTGACAATGGCATGAGATCAAGCAAAGCCAAATGAATGGGGATCATCATAACCATATGGATTAGCATAGAAATAGTTTGTATTGGGAATGGCTAATTATGTTAGTTTTTAGAAGAGGCACTTCTACATGCTTTACAAAGACAGTCTGAATTCTCTGTCCATATGTCACTCAGTGCACTTGGAGAACTTCAGACCTTACCTCATTAGTAACAAGCACAACTTCTTGGCCATCAGGCTACTTGCAATCACAAGACACTCACCTGTGACTCCTGCTTCCGCCTCCTCGTGTATTTACAGGTCGTTCCAACTCCAAATCATTGTCATTCTCATTTGCTTCATCTTCATTACCTGAATGTAGATCTTTCGTTACAGATCTCAATGGACTTGAAACAACAGAGGCAATAACATACACAAATGAAGGTCCCTTTGCAGTGTTCCAGACAATTCAATTCACTCAGCTTTGTAGATGATGGAAAACTAGGAGGGGGAAGTTTTAAACATTAAACAAATGAAGTAAGGCACTGGGAGCTTATGCTGCAGGAACTTATGCATGAATCACTTATTCACATGAGCCTCAGACTTACTCATGACTGTGAAGTGACTGCTATGTTCAAGTGTTTGATGATCATAGCTGAAGTAAAATACTGTCACACCAGCAGAAATTGACTATTACTGTAACAGTATTAGAAGCAAGACTCTTTTGCATTGCTGGATTTTAGCATTTTTCACTTTCTCAAAGCGCATCATATGCAAGTAAAGATCTACAGGGACATACTGAGCAGCACTACATTTATTAGGTTAATCCATGAAGAGTCTAACAAATCATTCTAACTTGTACTGGCCAAGACAGCCTTTATCCTTATGTTTTTTACATACTTAACTTTAGGTGTTTCCTTTATTTCAGGGTCAATTTCAGGTCAAGCAAGCACTTTGCCAATGCTCATATGTAAAAAGTGCACCAATACCATGCAACACCATTCTATCTCTTTTCCTGAATTAACAGAAGGTACAAAGCTTGACTTACTTATAAAACTGCATTAAAGTCAGATTGGGATTCTGGTTTGATTTTATTCAATTTATTTTGCTGTAAAGGTTTGAGGAATATGTTTAAGATATCTGGAAAACAAAAAAACTACAGCTGCTTGAAATAAGAACATGCAAAAACAGCTTAGAAAAGGAAAAGAAGCAAGACTGATGCTACAGGGCATTTAAAAGCAGCTCATCTGAGACGCAAAGCAGAAAGTAAATGCAACAGTGAAAGCTGCAGGAATAGAAATTACTATTAGGGTTCTGTAATTCCTTCAGCCCAGAAAACACAAAGTACTAATATGAACTAAGTAAGCCTCAGTGTTCTTCAAATGAAGATGAAGCTTGCTGATCTCTACTTACTAATAGGGAAACAGAGTCAAGGAGTGTCATCCCTGGTCACTGCCAGAAGAGAAAACAGACTTCTGTTTGCCAGGGTCCGACTCCTGCCAGGGAGAGTGTTCCCTTCATGGCAGGAACAGATTTAAGGATTACTGAAGACCTAGCAAGGCTCAGGTCACAGGAACTTTAACTGGTTATACACAAGTGACTTCAAAACCAATGTTAAGCATTATCTACCACTAAGGTTGCACTAGAACTTTTGTAAATTGGCACAGTTTGGGCAGTTTCAGATCAATTGTTTGTGGGGGTTTTTTGTTTGGTTGTTGTTGTTTGGGGGGTTTTGTTTTGTTCTGTTTTCTGGCTTTGCACCCTAGGGTTGGCTGGGAAGAAGCCCAGATAGTGCTGATGGGAAAATTCCTGGTGGACCAAACATTTGTACAAGGGACAAGGAAAGGGGAGGTAGACTGAAGTGCTTCTTGTCCATACAACCACCACTGATGCAGAGGCAGCTGATCTGTTCTCCATTTTTTGTTCTCATTCAGGTCTCAGGCAGACAACAGCTATTTCAAATGGTAACTCATAGTCTGACTGAATATCTAACCATCTCACCCTTTAAGGAGGGAAAGGACTCCTTCCTTGGCTTTTAACAGGAACAGTAATAAACATATCCCCTTTAAAAGAGAGAAAATAGAGTATTCTTAGCAGCATCAGCACAGGAATGAAGGAAGAATTTGCCCATTTTGATCTTTTAGAAAATATTCCTACTGGCCTGCTTGACTGTTGAGGTGGGTGAATGAGACTTGGTACAGGGAGCTAAATGATTTGAGGTAAAGAGTTAGAAAAGAGAATAAAATTATAAATATGCAAAGAAGGATTTCATGCTTCAAGAGAGATAAAAGAGTAGAACAGAAGGGTATTTCCACAGCTAGACAGCCTAGAAAGGCTAGTTTCCTTCCACCTTACTGGGCAAAGACACTAACAACCACCATCAAAATCCTACTCAAGACAGTCATCTTTGCACTGAGAGCAGATGAGTCTCACTCCACTCCATCAGTCAAAGTCAGCTTCTGATAACACATTTGTCTCCTCTCCACGACATACAGAAAGAAGAAAATAATAGAAAAGACATGGTAAAGAACAGATGAAAGGAAAGCATCATCATACTCTTGCTGAAAGCGCAGATGAAAAGGTCAGTGGGAGGAAAGGTAAAACAATGAAGCAAAACTTAATTTTGTACTGAAATTTAGTATGACACATGAATAGCTGGTCTTACATAAAACACCAGCACGTAACTCCACGACATGGAAACTGGTAGTTAGGCTTCAAAGTTGTCCAAAGTATCAGTCCTTTATTTTATTTTTAAATGGAAGCAGAAAGAAAACCAGTACTCATTTCTCATGATCATTATACAGCCTGCTCTCCCAAGCATAAGCTAACTCATTCTTGCCTGTGTCCTTTTTCCAAGCATAGGAGAGGACCATTTTATCCCCTGATAATGCCTTGTTGTTGTTTTGGAACAATCAGCCATAGAATCATAGAATGGTTTGAGTTGGAAGAGACCTTAGAGATCATCTAGTTCCAAACCCCATGCACAAGCAGGGACTCCTCCCTCTAGACCAGGTTGCTAAAAGCTCCATTCAACCTGGACTTGAACACATCCAGTTTTGGGGCATCTACAACCTCCTTGGCAATCTGTTCCAGTAACTCACCACCCTCAGAGTGAAGAACTTCTTCCTTACATCTAATCTAAACCTACCCTCCTCCACTTCAAAGCCATTATCTCTTGTCCTATCACTACAAGCCCTTGTAAAAAGTCCCTTCCCAGCTTTCTTGTAAGCCCCCTTCAGAAACTGGTAGGCCTCAATGAGGTCTGCCCAGAATCTTTTCTTCTCCAGGCTGAACAGCCCCAACTCTCTGAGCCTGTCCTTGTAGCAAAGATGTTCTAGCCTACCGATCATCTTCATGGCCCTCCTCTGGATCCACTCCAACAGATTTGTCCCTCTTGCACTGGGGGCTCCAGAGCTGAAAGCTGTACTCCAGATGGGATCTCATGAGAGCAAAGTAGAGGGGGAGCATCATCTCCCTGACCTACCAGCCACATTTCTTTTGATGAAGCCCAAAATATGGTTGGTTTTCTGGGCTGCACTTGCGCACTGTTAGCTCCCATGTGAGCTTTTCATCAACCAGCTCCCTCAAGTTTTTCTCCTCAAGGAGCTCTCAATCCACTTATTGCCCACCTTGAATTTGTATTTGCGANTCCACTTATTGCCCACCTTGAATTTGTATTTGCGACTGCCCCAGGTGCAGGACCTTGCACTTGGTCTTGTTGAACTTCATGAGGTTGGTATGGGCCCACCTCTCAAGTCTGTCATGGTCCCTCTGGATGGCATCCCTTCCCTCCACTGTGTCAACCGCACCACACAGCTTGGTGCCATCCACAAACCTGCTGAAGGTGCTCTCGATCCCACTGTCTATGTCAGCAACAAATATATTAAATAGCACTTTTACCAGTAACGATCCCTGTAGAACACCACTCATCACTGGTCTCCACTTAAGACATTGAGCTGTTCACCACAATTCTTTCAGTGTGACCATCCAGCCAATTCTTTATCCCCTGAATGGTCCATCCATCAAAACTGTATCTTTCCAATTTAGAGACCAGGATGCCATATGGGACAGTATCAAATGTTTTGCACAAGTCCAGGTAGATGATGCCAGTTGCTCTTCCCTTATCCACTGATGCTGTAACTCCAACATAAAAGGCCAGCAAATTTGTCAGGTATGATTTGCTCTTGGTTGTCACCAGTCAACTCCTCATTTTCCAGAGGCCTTAGCAGGGTCTTCAGGAGGATGTCCTCCATGATTTCACCAAGTACAGAGGTGAGACTGTAGTTGCCTGGGTCTTTCTTTTTTCTCCCCTCTTTGAAAATGAGGGTGATGTTTCCCCTTTTCCAGTCAGTGGGAACTTTGACAGACTACCATGACTTTACAAATATGACGGAGAGCAGCTTTGTAATTTCATCCACCAGTTCATTTAAGACCTGTGGATGGATTTTGTAAGGTCCCATGGACTTGTACACTTGCAGGTCCTTCAGATGGTCTCAAGCTCGATTTTCACTTACAGTGGACAGATATTCCTTCTCCCAGTCCCTGCCTTTGACTTCTGCAACTTGGGAGGTATGGCTAAAGCCCTTGCCTGTGAAGACTGAGGCAAAGAAGTCATTGAGTACCTCAGCCTTCTCCATATCCCTCCTGACCTGGTCTCCTGTTTCCTTCCAGAGAAGGCCAACATCTTTTTTAGTCTTTCTTTTATCAGTAACACACTTGTAGAAGCTTTTCTTATTACCCCTGATGCCCCTGGCCAGTTTTAATTCTATCTGGGCTTTAGCTTTCCTAACCTGGTCCCTGGTTGCTCGGACAACTTCTATTGTCTCAAGGACAACAGTCAGTCCTGTCTCAAGTTGTCTCAAGTCCTGTCAGTCCTGTCTCAAGTTGCCAACAGGCTTACTACTTTTTCTTGGAGAAATAGGAACTTGGACTTCTGAGACACAACCATCACCGACAGAACTATAGGCATGAACAACCTGTCATTTAGACAAATTTTCACTTAATGTAGGACTATGGAGCTCTGAATAGACATTTCGTACCCAGCTAGGTAGCAAAATTTTCCAGCACACTTTCCTAACAATCAGCAAAGCATTAACTTTTAGGTCGTTTGTTTCTAGCACTAATAATGATGTCATTGTTAGCCTCCTGTTCCTTGCTAACACTTCATTTAAAATTCCATGGCAACCCTATTAAGGGTTTGAGAAGCTATCTCAAAGGGTCAGATTAGTTAAGGAAAAACTGAAAACTATGAGCTGTCTAAGATCAAGTGTTCTTGGTAAGGAAACAGAGAAATACCAGGGTAAGCCCCAAGGGCAGAAGAACTTCAAGAACCTTGGGTTAGCCCACTACTTCTGCAAAAAGAGGTGAAAAAAGTTGATGCTGTGGGTTTCTGACACTTGAGTGAGCACTGGAGTTTTAATGCAAGAGAAAAAGGGCAATAGACTTCTAGTAACTTCCAGGGCAAATAACTTCTAGTTAGGAAAAAAAGCATGGGTTCTGACCAAAGCACAACATACAGTGTGGACATGCTACAGTATACCTGGTGCTTCATCCCTTTGATTTACAAATGCATGACCTGGGCAATGAACACATTTAGCCAACTGGAACTCCCGTAGAGAAGCAGTAAACACTACTGTGACAAGGACACATAGATACCCCTTCTTGCACTTCAAAGTTGTTGACATCAGAGGTAAAATCACTCATCTGAATCCAAGAAGGTACAAAAAAGCTGAAAGACAGTCTGTGATATGTCTTATATATGACCCAGAAGAGATGGGTGGTTCCAGTCTGCTTGGAGAAAAATACTAAGTCAACAGGTTTTTGCCCAACATGAGACAGCAGATATAGGAATGGGTATCCAAATCTTTTGGCTTGTAATGGACAGTTCACACAAGTAATGAGGTTTTCGGTTTTCATGAGAGCAAAAAATGGGGTTTCAGCAAGAAAGGGTTTTGTTTAGCCTTAAGCAAAAATCAAATGCCTGAAGCCAGTCATCAACCACAGTTCACCTCAACTCTTGTCTTCTTTCACCTGGAGTAATGCTGACAAAACACATTAGGAAGTCAGTACCAATCACCTACAGAAAGGCAGTAGGACAGATGAGCATCATGTGTAGATCTATTTAAAAACAAACTGCCTGCCTGAGGCACTAAAATATTTTCATAATCTTAAGTCTAACACTGAGGAATATAAATGGATAAAAGAAATATGATTTTCATTAGTCAAAAGCTGTTTTTTTAAATGCTCCTGATCCCATGGGAAGCCATACTTTCCCGATTAGGCTTTCAGATGGAGTTAGATGCTATGCTACCTAACAGTGCAAAAGGACGACCTCAGAAAGAAAGAGGCTCTTAAGTTTAGCATCTGTTAAGTGACTGGAATGTATTTAGTGCTTCAAAACAAATACCCTGCACACCTTTTCTCAGATATGCATTTACTCCCCTTTTGTTTTACCCTTACAGCCACATCTGAAAACAACCCAAGGAAAAAGTCTCTAAAACAAAACTGTGGCCAGTTCAGCCTGTAAAAAGCAGCAAAAAAGTGGTAATGAGATGCCCCCAGTACTGTTTATATTGGTCCCTTCATTTCACACTTCCTTTTCAATTTTTTTCCTTTGACAGTACCTTGTTGTCTGCTGTTTTGAGATGGTGCAAAACTGGAACTGGAGCTGGAACTGGCAGGACTGGGCTGCTGAGACTAAAAGAAAAAAAAAAAGAAAATAAATAACATTGTAGGAGTTTATAATAGACCTAAGACTCCTGGTCCTTGTCATATAGTAGTTGCAACATTTTCCAAATTAGTAAAGATATAGTAGAATAGAAAACCAGAAAAAGAATTGCACAGACCACACTAAATGCCAGAAAACCTCCGTTTTCTTTCTTCTTCCTTAGAAAACAAGTCTTAAGATGAGGATTCAAAATAAACTTTTCTGCTGTTATTTGATTTCTCCCCTCCCAACACTTTCAATTTGTGTTACGACACTACAGATCGTAATAGTGATCGAGCCAGAAAGGTTGCTTTGTTACAGAAAAATTATTTAGAACCCACAGATCACAACAGAGAACTTGATTTTTAAAACTGAGTTGTCAAAATCAGTTTACAATATTTAATTAACAGTTCTAGACACTGTTTTTCCTCTATTTTTAAAATGTATTTATCTCCAACATTTTATACAGTCACTGAGAAAGGCCCACTACTTAATCTAAAAAGTCTATATAATTTTTCACATAGCGGTTATGGCTTATAAGGGTTGTACTGGGAAGTCATGCTTCCTGCTGTCATGTTGTTTGTCTCCATATACTTCTTTGCTGTTTCTTGGGCTCAGTGGCTTGAAGTGCCTGGGTGTCAGTATATATTTGCACACTCATCTGTGCACATGAGACAAAGAACAAATCCGGAATGTGGACGCAGGAGATGCTAACAATGAACATAAAACAAGAAAGAAGTGCCCATATAGAAGGAATGTTGAAAACCAGGTTAGGAAGTAATGATCTAAAAACCATTATTGAAAATAAAAACTGCCTGTACTTTAAATTTTATACAACTGTGTTATCATGACACGTTATCTGGGCTAATAGTTTTCTGATTCCTGTGCAAAATCTTTTCTGATTTAAGTTAGAACTAAATTGCTCTCAAAAGTAACAGCAGTAATAATCACTGTAAAACTCATGTTTTCATATACATAGGCTACCTAAGCCTAACAGCTGTTTTTTCTCCATAAATCAATGTATTGTTGCCTTTCATAATGAGAGGCAGATTTAGAGCCTTTTAGTGACTCTTCTCACAATGAGAGATGCCTATTTGGGTAACGGAATGATTGAGAAAAACACCACTAACATCTGCTCTCTTCGAATCAACACCAGCTTCAATTCTCACAGACACATAATCAAAATGCAAACTCTGGACCTGACTGTATGGCTACAAATGGTTTGTATAGAAGTGAATCAATCTTGTGCAAGACAACCCAATCCAGCCAACAACACAACCCATTTCTGAGTACCTATAGATTCTTAGAATGTCCACAGCATCAGACTGTTTTGGAAGGCAGTGCAGCCACACCTGACACTGCTCCAAAAATTAAGTAATTCTGAGTTGGGTTTTTTTTCCTGTCTGAACCTCTGCAAAACCACACAAGATTTTTAGACGTAAAATCATTATAAGAACATGAAACAGACTATACTGATGAAGAATATGAGTTAAAGCAAACTTTAAAGACACCACCATTCTGGAAAGCAATTTCAGTCTTCTAGCTTTAGGCTATTCTTAAACATCTAGTTTGTGTCACCTTCTCGTTTTTGCAACAAAATTTGACAACTGGTTTCTACAGATTTTCATTAACTGTACTGTTCCTTTATTAATTTCATCATGAATGTTAATTTATGCAAAATCCATTCCTTTAAAAAAGGAATAAACACTAAGAGACTACCACATTCAGTTTAAAATTCTTGAAGATGTACTAAAGCTNNNATGTACTAAAGCTGTAGGGGGGAAAAAAAAAAAGTCTTACAGATGTGAAGATAGTTGTCACTATTAGAATGTCACTACTCCATTTTTTGAATCAGCTCACTGAAAATGATAACAGGGAAAAGGCCTGGTCTTGTCTGCATTATAAGACATACAAAAAGTAGTGAAATTCCTCCATGTCAAAATTTTCTCCTAGTATTAAACTAATTGAGAAAGGATCACAGAAGGAATAGATGTGAATACATATAAAGTTGTTATATTTATCTTCCTGGTAAAAATTTTGCTCTGCTTTAGCAAGATCACTTTGAGAAGCCAAACTATAGAAAGTACCAGTGAAATAGAAATGATTGCCCAAATCCTTTTTAAGAGGGTTCTTAACGCCTCTTGAAACAATTCACATTATTTCCCTAAACTGCCCTGTCTGAAAACTTATTCCAAGGAATACAGACTAGCATAAATATTAAAATTGTTGACTATTGGAAACTAAACTTAACTTTTTTGACTTTGAGAAACCAGAGGTGAGAGCACACCCAGAGTAAACAGCTGCACTTTCTGTGTAACAGAATGAATGTTAGTAACAGAAAAGACTTGCCTTTTTAGAACAAACAAAAATATGCCTTCCATATATGAATGCAGATTAGTGACAACACTGTCTATGCTTCTAGTTACCAGAGGCTATCGTTTGTCACTTAAGCAATGTTTTTTGACAGTTTTACAGGCTGTTATCTCAAGGACTTTGGTATTTATGGCTTTATTCACTTGGGCTTTCTGCTCTTACCCACTGGTTACTAATCATCAAACAGATTTATTTTTTTTTTGATGGGTTTGAAATTAGCTAAAGGGTGTTCTTCAACAATAAAACCTTAAGACAGTATACCAGCAAAGACCTTCTCTTATATGTCCTTTCCCCGTTTTACTAGTTTTCCTGCAGACAAGCTAAATAGTTTAGGCCCAAACTCTTCATTAGTGCAATGACTGGATATGATTTATTGCATTCTTGGACTGTCTATTCCATTTTAGTGCTCTTGCACTGATGCACAAGAGACATTGGTTTCTTTATTAGGCTTGGTTAAGGGATTCTGTGCTTTGAAGCTGTTAAGGAAGAGAAAGGACTTCTCTTTGGCTCAAGTTTTTCCTGAAAAGGTACCTTTTTCACCAGCTCTAAATCATTGGAATTCCATCATTTTCAACTCTTGTCTGTTTTTACAGGTAGTAAGACAACTTACTCTTGAGCTGCAAATAATTTTCAGGCAAACTCACCTGTTTATGACACATGATATGGCAGAGCTGTTTCTGTAATATTTCATGGTTATTTGGACTCATATAACTTCTAAACATAAGCCCCATCATTTCAAGTCCATTATTCACATTAAAAAATAGAAAACATCTGTATGTAGGTAACAATGGCTTTTCCTGCCTTTCCCTGAACTGTTTTTAAAGTAAACTTACACATTGTTTCCTGAAATGAAGTTTAAGTAGTATAGTAATATCCCATTTCATATCAGCCAGTCTACATATATCCTATATTTACACAATAATCTAAAGATTTATGTTTCTGTGTACCATAAATACTGAAGTCCACCAACGTAAAACTGCTTATAGCTGAGTGTTGCTTCTATCTCCATTTTGGACAAAGTTAGCTTCTCAGGGAGGAGGAACATACTACCCCCAAAATGAGCTTTCTTCTCTAAATGGAATCCTGTCCTTACAACTTCTACTGTCCCTTAAGTTCTCTGACACTGACCACCACCTCACCTTTTAGTAGAGTAATCCAATCCATCTGTAGCTCAAAGGACAGAACAACTCCACCTCATCTGCTAAGTGTCCACATCTACCATTTAGCAGAGAAAGTGAAACAAGGTATCAATACAATTAGCTACCTTAATTATTTACAGTAATTTCAAACAAAACCCATATCACTGATGAAGATGAGGTTCTTTGTTAATTGCGTTGACTCTGTATCTGAGCAAGTCCAGACTGATAATCCTTGTTTGACCATGGTGACTGGGAGAAGTGCCCAAACATTGGAGGAAAGCAAGTGTCACTCTTATCTTGAATAAGGGCAAGAAGGGTTACCCAGGGTACTATAGGCTGGTCAGCCACACCTTGATCCCTGGGAAGGTAGGTGATGGAACAGCTAATTCTGGAAATCAGTTCCAGGCACTTATGGATGAGAAAATCATCAGTAGTAGTTAACATGGCTTCATCAAGAGGAAGTCATGATTGACCAACCTAATAAACTTCTGTGATGAAATGACAGAATCTGGCCTGGTAAATAAGGAGAGAGCAGTGGATATTGTTTACCTACATTTCAGTAAGGTCTTTGATGCTGTCTCCCCTAAGATCCTCTCTGACAAGCTGTTGATGTATGGGCTGGATGACCAGATGATGTGGACTGAAAACTGGCTGAATGACTAGGCCCAGAGAGTAGTGATGCAAAGAGTATTTGGAGGCCAGTAGCTAGAGTGCACTCCAGGGGCCAATACTGGGTGCAGTCCTCTAACATCTTTATTAATGATCTGGGTGATGGGGCAGAGTGTGTACTCAGCAAGTAACCAATTACACAAAACTGGAGGAGTGGCTGATATGTCAATCTCATTCTGATACCCAGAGGGACCTTAAAGGCTGGCAAAATGGGCCAACAGGAACCACATGAAGAAATATGTGAAAAAAGTGGGGAAGCTAAGAGCTCTATATTCTATTCAAAGTCTGAGTTATGCAGAAAAAGAACTACACAAAAATGAGGCCCATGAAAGATGAAGATATCCTAAATAAATTACTTATTTGAACAATACTGCTTACCTTGTAAGCTCAGAGATATGAAAGACCTCTGATAACAGAATGGTGACTGCCCCTCTGTAATTCCAGTAGTGTGGAAAGGCCAAATTTTTAAACTTTCCCTTTGAGAACCTTCACACATTCTATACACAAAGCTCTCATAAGCCAACAAAGGAGAGAAATGTGTTTTAGAAAGTCTAGCCCTCAATTTTAGTACTAGATACAAACTAGAAAATTCAGCCTAGGTATTAAAGGCACTGTAAGAATTTAATACAACTAATTCACATTTCCTGTTCTAAAGGGACTAATAACAGTGGTAGAAGACAGGTGGCAGCAGGACTGACAAGCCCTGACAGCTGCTGTATCAAAAGCTAATCTTTCCCAATTCTCTTCTCTTGCCCTATTTTGTCACCCGTGCCCTATTTTACATATCAGCACAGAGAAGGGCAGATGCTGATGCAGACCCAGTTCACTGTCTGGGAAACTGAACAGACAGTCTGCTGTCACTGTTGGTGCAGTAAGAAGGCTGTCCACCTAAGTTCTCGCAGATCTGAGGTCCTAATGTTAGAAATACATGCACTCATGCACTGAAATTCATTAAAGAAGCAGCTGGAGAACCATCTCTCTACATTTAAAAACTTTTAATGTATGTTATTCTGCACTATGGTACTTTTTCACATCATTATAGATCTGGTCTTCTTATCAGATACTCAAGACTTAGCAAATTCACAGTAGTTCCTCTCCCATGTAGCTTAACCTCTGTTGAGTACTCCCAGCATGACCCTACACTAAAGCAGAAATCTTGTCAAGGTTACACAAATCAAGTATATACAGACATAAATATACAAAACCTGACAGATTTTCTTCTGAAGTGCTGCCACAGGGATCCTATGGGCTGCCTTTGTGGTTGCAAACTGCTGACTTCTGAACTTATGTTCCAGAAAATAAAAAAATGTTGTCCAAAATTTCACCATAGACTATATAGAGAAAATGTAGCGCAGGTCCTCCATCCCGTCTTTGTTGGCCTTGTCAATTTTAAAGCAAGCCTCATTATATTTACTTTTTTCTCAAACTTAATTCCTGAGATTTAAATGATTATGTGAATATCTCAGCTTTTATTTCTGTACATGCCAGTTTCAGTGAAAAACTGTAAAGAGAAAAATATAAAAAGCTATGTTGCACCCTAAAAAATTTTCAAGTCCCTAAAACAAAAAAAAAAGCCCCCCAAACTATTGTTCAAAGTATGATAACTTCTAACCAGTTTTGTGATACTGTAGACTGAGAAATGTTTTTTAGATGTCATGGCTGGCAACAGTACTGTCTACACACATTTTCTATACAGATACTTCTGAGGCATCTCTCAGTATGGTTCCTAAGCACTTGCTCTATGCTAATATTGGTCTAGTTGTTTTCACAAAAATTCATCCATATTATATACAGAACTATGCAATGCTAATTCTCCAAGGAAAAGAAACCAAACAGATTGCTGTCATCTCACTGATATTTTACCATTTACAGCTGACATATCTGTACGCTGTAATTTTGCTTATGCATGTACTTTCACTGATTACTACAAAAACCAAAATCATTTTCATTTAAAGCTCCTTGTCCCTGCTTTAGAGACTTAAAAATAGGTTTTTGATAGCATGATCTCAGTTTTATATTAGTAGAAGTTTTGCAACTGTTTAAGGTATATGTTACAAAAGACGACAAAGACAATCTCTTTAAAAAATAAGAATATCTAATACTCATTTATATTTAAACTACATTTCACTCAAACTATTATAATGTAGTGTAACATATTTGTAATGTAACTGATACAGGTAACTGAAGTTATCAATTATTATTTAAAATATTGGCTACCTAAAGATCTCATGTACTACAACCCTGACCAATCTTGAGTTTCATAAAGGATTAAGGTGACTGCATATGGCACAAATAAATCAAGTTGAATCATCACACGTACAAACTGTTTTCTTTAACTAAAGTTGCAACATTTAACTCGAAAAATTTTATCTACTCCCAACGGCTCTCTGTCAAAGCAAATTTAGGTCACTGAGAACATCAAGAATGTTTTTTTCCTTTTGCCTTGAACCTGCTTCTTATAGTTAAAGTGAATTGCAGTTTTTCTATTGCCAGTGTGGTGATGAAGGACCACATTCAGCAAACACCCAAATCATTGTTGAAATGAGTTGCAGGCACAAGGCTTTCCCTAAACAGTAACTGCTGCCTGGCATACCTTGATTTTGCAATGACAGAGTGGACGCTGTTGTCTTAAGGCAACCACACAGGGCAAACGAGAGCACTGCTGGATTACAGCTGTTTTCACTTATTCCCCATACGCAGGCACTATCACCCTCCAGTTTGGGGCAGGCACACGATGTTCATCAGGAGCATCCCTTGCTCATTCCAAAAGGGCTCCTCAGCATCCCTCTGACATGCGGCATCAAGTCACAACACCCAGCACAACCCTAGGCCTCCACAGCATGGAGAGCTGAACATCAGTCCCTCATCAGGAGGCAACAAATTGTCATTAATTCTACACAGGCATGATACATGATACACTCACAGTAGTAATGAGCTCAGGCAGCCTTTATCCAGCCTTAATAAAATTCAAGCTTCAGCAGATTACTCAGCCTATAAAAGGTAAAAATGAAATGGTGTTTATGGTGTGTCCTGGAGAATTCACATCAGTCAACATTAGATTATAAGGTTCTGAACTGGAAGAATTATGAAAATTATCTAATGAATTTCATAGGGAGTTTGGGAGAAACCCTTCAAAAGAACACGACTAAAACATGCCGTTTTTGCCAAAGAAAACAACTGTGAACTTGATGGTTCCACATAAAAATTAAGAGGGCATAAAAGGCTTGGATAGATCTAACTATTGTAGATAAACTATTTCAGCTGGTAAATAACAGGTGTTGGAATTTATTTTAATTTTGTGAAGCAATGAAATGTGCATCAAGATGATCTCATCTGACCATTATTAAAATAAAATATCCCATCTTCGGCATTTTAACTGCAATTACCTCAGCCTTATGAAACTGTCATGACTTTACTAGACCAGGCACAAAGTCATTTTTTTTTAAAAAGGAAAGAATAGAATTAAAACATGGGCACTGCACATATCCACTTAAAATTGTAGCTTTTTTCAGGCTAGCAGGTGAATTCTCCAGGGTTGAAATATAGAAAATAATGCCCCAATCAAAAAATGCATTTATGCAAATGATTGAATTAATCCACATGAGTAGCCCCACTGAGACTGGCGTAGCCAACACTTTGTGAATAAACTAAAATACTGAAGCCTGAACTAGTAGCATAATAATGTATGATGTTATTTCTGTCATTAAAAAAATATATATTGCTTAAAATTGAAAAAAAAAACAACAACAACAAAAAACCACAACTAAATACCCATGACTTAGCCTCAAAACTGCAAAACTTCCTGATTCTCACAAAACTACATTGGCAACCTGGACATTTAACTATATCTACACAGTTTCTCCCCACTGTTTTTTAGTAAATTCTCAACATTTTTGTAAGCCAGTGATTTCCTAACACATTTCGGAAACAAAAATGTCAATTGAACAGCCGAGATTGTTGCCACAGAAGAATCACTACCTGTCAATCTTGATGTTTCCTCATCCAACAATAGTTCATCTCACTACATACGAAGCAGCTTAATATGCACCTCAGCTTTTGTGAGCAAAGCCAAACAAATTTTCCCTTAATAGTAACAGCTAATAAAAATAGGCTTAGTATAGCAGCTTAATAGTGCCATACTACAGTAGATGATGATGGCTATAGAGCCATACTTGTGCCTACTACCATTTCTCTCAGGAGGCCTGATTATCTCAGGCCACTATTTCTCTCTGAGCACGTATCTGGAAGGAAACACCTCAGACTGTACGTGCAGTGCTTACATAACCTGCTCATGCCTACCCGTTTGCTACTACTGAATTACCTTCTTGACACAGGACTACTACGGGCAAACAATCCTACAAGAATGGTTGTCAGTGTTTTAAGAGAAGTATTCACACCTGGACTAAAAGTAATGGAATGAGGAAACAATGCATTAAAACATCAAGGAAAAGGTAAAGATTCTAAGAATATGACAGGCTGCAAACCCACAGTGCCCAGACTGCAGTGAAAGACGTCATCAGTTTCATTCTCCTTCCATGTCATTAAAGACCTTAATAGAGTCACAATTTCACATAAAAGTGAAAGCCTAGCTTCCTTTTTTATCCTGAATAACTGCATGAAAATTCCACTCAGAGTTCTATTTCACTACTGTTGTTTCTAACTTGAAATATTATCTGGAAAGAGATCTTTGGCTCCCAGCCCTGGCAGAAAGCAGGATTTTTCAGCTAACAAGGGCCTAGAGGTTTTACAAAGCTGTGGGTGTTTTCAAAATACTCTTCTACTTTTGTAACGGTCAATTTATTAGATCATGTGCCAGATCCAAAGTGGCATTTTATTAATCACTTTAAAAAGATACTCCTGTTGTAACTTTATGATTACTTTAAGACCTGCAAGCAGTCAATTAAGCACAAACCCATAGTCTAAGTGATAACTACTATATTTTCATTGTTCTGTAATGGACTTTGTAAGGAGCTGGCACTTTTTTCCAAAGGCCAAAGACTCGCTGAAGCATTCTGCTTTTAGTAACTTAAACCCTTGACCCCTGAGCTGTCACAATTTGCTAGCATGCATTTCTGTGCAGTGTGTATTACCACGGGCTTTGACAAGCCAAAAGGTTGCTACTATTACTAACAGCAATGCTACAACTGCAGGGACATACACTGCTAGGGAAGGGAAAAAGCAACACACACCATTTGAGAATAATTACACCAGGAGCAGAAATTCATCCAATAGAGCCACATGCACTCTATAAAAAAAACCACCAACCACTTCCATGCACAGCAGATTTTAACACTGTTTATTCCACTCACTTCAATGGGAGATACACTGAGAACATCTGTGAACATCTAAACATGTACGTATGATCTGCCTGATCTCCTTTCTGCTGCAGCAGCTTCACTTAGAGCTATGCACCATTTTTAACTCCTTACCCAGCCTAGCAAAACTGTTAATAATCAAACATGAAGTATCACAGCATCCCTTCTGCAATGGCTCCACAGCTCAGAAGGGGCAGCTCCAGCCACAGAAAATGTTTCGTTCAGATCCGAAACCCCTGCATTTTCCCATCTCACACACCAGTTTGCAACTCACACAACTGTTACAAGAACATAATCATATTTCAAGATCAGACAGGTGGCAAAATCAAGGCCAAGTCTTTTTTTATCTTGGTGGTGCACTGGCCCACATAGGAAGCAGATGGGAGTTTTCCTTCTCTAAAACATCCTGCCATTGAATTTAAAAGAAGAATCTTTGGAGTTTTCAAGTGGACCATACTAATATTCCTATGCCTCAATAAAACCATAAATCTGACATGCTTCATACAAAAACCAGTAAAATAATTCCTCAGATTTTATGTGTAATTTCTGAGTATATTACATGTTCATGTGACTCTAAGAAGCCCCACACTGTTTTGAAAACAAAGTCTATCACTAATGCTGAAGTCCAACACACTCTAAATCATGCATTTGAGAAGTGATAATCAGAGTGAAGAAAAATGGAAACACACATTTTACTTGCCAGCAGTACAAAGTTAAAAAAAAAAAACGGAGCTAAAACAAATACAGGAGTGCACCACACTGCAACATAGGCCAAATAGATCACAGAGAAATGACCATACATGGTTTTATTCTTTAAGACATGCACAGAAAGGCTATTAAACAAGGGTAGAAAGTTTATCAAGGATGTGATTTGCTTTATTTCCCACTGGAAATTTATAAAGGTATTTCAGGAGATGTGTGTTTGCGAATAAGAATGTCTCTTACTCCTTGGAGGGAAGAAAAGATTGTCCTCATAAAATTCTTAGCAAAATAATTCATAATTTTATTATGACAATTCACACAGTACTGGGTTTGCACTATGTCATCCATGTAAGTTAAACTAGAAAAAATGCATTTGAATGAAAGTTAGTATTCTCATGGGACCCCAACACTTTTGTTTTAGGTATTGGTTTGTAAATTTGTTGGAGCTAACCCAAATTCACTGAGATGAGTTTTGTGGTTTTGCTTTTTGAAGTCACTTAAGAATAAATCCTATTGACTATGCTCCTAAATAATGACACACATTTGTTAGCCAGTACTATAACACCCACCACTCTAACTGCACTAAAGTAAGAAATAATATTTGACTGAATGTTATAGTGCATTCTTATGCCAGAAAATGCCAGAAGTGTCTTCACAGCTTCAGGCAACGATGTTGATTATTATCATGAAGCATTAACAGATCTGAAATAACTGTTCCTGTATAGCAAAAGTGTTATCATACTTTCACTTCCATTACTCTCTGTGTAAGATTGCTGCTTTTAAAAACTTTTTTTCTTTCAATATTTATACAATATATCCTTTATGGACTTAGGTGTAAAATCTACTGTTTTTCTTGAAAAGATAGAAAGCCCACAAACACATACAAGAAGTTCAAACAATTGTTTCCAACATACAGCATTACCTCTATCACACTGTTTGGACAGCTTTCATTAGATTCCCTGGTTAAATCTAATGAAGTGTAGAAGGAATGACTCTTTGAAATTCTGTAAACGCTCATTAACCAGCTCTTTCTCCCACACCCCTAACAATGCTGTGATCCACAGGCACCTTATGGGTTTTCTAGATGTATTTCCTAAAAATCAGTATATTACTAGCTTCCTAAATAATATCCACTCACTGACTGGAGCCATACTCAGCCTGATCTATTAACTAGCACAGTCCCAAAGTGGCAGACATTATTTCATTCTTATTGATGGGGACCACACTGGCCCTCCCAGTGAAGATCTGTTACATGATCCAGGATGTCAACATTAAAACACACCAGAACCCAGATGAGCAGGATAAGCTTCTCTTTGAACAGACTCTGGTGGTTTACCCTCTCATTGCAGTTGCTCACAGAACTAGAAAACCCTGCATCTGCTTTTTTGCTTTAGTGCAAATTAAGGAACTGCTTAGGTTCTGCAGGTTAACTGCAGATAGATGACTAGCAGCAATCCAAGTGGCTTCATGTTGTCCTATGAAAAACACAAGGGTGTAGCCATAATACCATTGGTAATGAGCTAGGGGCTGCAAAGCAACAAAGAAGTAAACACATGACAACAATTAAAAAGGACTGGTTTTAAGCAACATCCATCTCCTTCACTTATCAGTTACTGCAAGTTGCTACACAGCACACATCTCTGTAGTGCCTGCATCTATAAAATCCCAGTTACACTTCAGTTGCTCTTCTCAATTCATTTGTTTTGAACAAAAATGAAGAATGGATGCTGCCAGTAAAACTGTATGTGCTACTGCATGGCACCTATTTCAACGAACAGGAAATCTGAAACCAAAATCTATGCTAGTTACTGGCTATACTGAGGGTAGGTAGCAAGTCTTAAAGGTACTGATAAATTAAAATAGGAGATTCAGCTTCTTTTGAAGACATTAAAAATTGATCCACATCAATGCTGACAAGCATGAACATTTTCAGGTCTAAAGAATTTCCTAAGTTCTAAGCTTGAATGAGAATGTCACCTCAATCACAGTATCACCAGTGCCATGTTGTAAAGCAGAGCCTGTGCTATTCCATACCTTCTAAATTTTACAGCCTTTGCATGCCCTAAGGGACCAGTCAATAAAAGGTCAGAAATAAATTACTTTCTCCCTCATGGAAGGTTTCTATGAAGTAAAAACCTCATTTTGACACCTCCCCACAGCAGGGTATTTATTGCCTGCTCCAGAAAGGGCAAGCAGGGCTATGAATCTTTTGGCAGTAACAGGAACACTACAGAAAACAGAAAATAAGAGAACTGAACAGGCACAGCTGGGAAGACTTCCTCTCTACCACATGGGCTACTTCCAGCCATAAGCACAAATAAAAGGCACCAAACAAGCCTTCTCTTCCCACCTCATCCTTCAATAACAGATGCTTCTGAAAACCTATGCTTACTAGGAGAATTATTAAAATCCTAATATTTGAGAGCAATTGATGCTTGAAACAGATGAACAGGCTGGCAGTCAACATCCTTCAGCTTAAACAATCTGCCAGCAGAGAGAAGAAAGGAAGAGAAAAATAAAAATATGGTGCACGATCCTGCAGACTGAGAATACTCAACACAAAAAGCAAAACCAAACACCACTTACTTCAGGTTTGGAAGGCATGTTTTCCTCCATGTCAGAATCATTGGGATCTACAATATCATCAAATGGTGGCAAAGTAGGTGTCTTCCTTTCCAGTGCATCATTTTCAATTTTGACTCTCCTGACCTTCAGCTGACATCTATCCTTTTTCTGTTTTTTGTCAGCTGAACAAGTAAGAATCAGTGGTGAAGCACTAGAAAAACTTTTAAACAATGAATCCGAGCCACCTTTTTTTACTTTTTTTGCAGAAGGTGCATCTGTGTCCAGAAAAGAGGATCTTTTTGTGGGAGTCTTCTTATCTTGCTGTTGCCCACCCTTTATGGTAAGGAGGGAGGTGTTTTCAGGTTTTGGCTCCTTGGACATGGGTTTGGGTTCCTTGAAGGCCATCTTAGGGACTATTTTTTCATCTTTCAGTGGTTTGTTTTCTTTGGGTTTCTTAGAGGATTCTTTGGAAGATTTGTTGTATTCCCTGGAAGGTTCTTTGAAGGCACTTTTACGTTCTTTTGAGTCTTTAGAAGTTTTTTCCTTGTGCTCCTTTAACTTGTGGGTTTTTGAAAAAGTGTTACTACTGCTGCTGCTATTTGTGTTCAGAATCCTAGGTGGGTCCTGGAAAAATGAGATGCAAAATTTTACTGAAAAAAAAAGGACCCTTAAAGACAGACACAATAGGGACACAGGATTCATATTAACAACTTGGAACTGCAGGTTGCAAACACCTCTATAAGAAGAAATACCAAGTACATCATTTTGGTCAACTTAGGTGTCAAAGTGGTGGAACATGAACAGCTACCACTGCTTGTCAATATCTGCAAGACAAGTTAGTTTTTATCTTTAGGAATTAGGCATTTTAAAAAAAAATTAAAAAATCATAAAATGAACATAAAGAGAGCTTATGAAATGTTAATCCCAATCTGTAGCTATCAGAAAACAACATCATCACAAGGAAAGCCCAGCTTATAAACCATATACTGTCAACAGAATTACTTCAGGATCAGAGCAAAAAATGTGCTTTTGATGGCATTTCAGGCAAAGTTTGACTTATCTACTGTGACCCTCTTTCCAGTTTTTGCCAGATCCTTTTCCTCATATGCAGTAACAAACCCCGGGTAGAGTCTGGCCGGGATTGGACACATCTCAGCAGTCAATATCTTTTTATGGAAAAACTCTTTTACTAAAAAAGCCTTGATTTTATTTATTGCTGCTCCCTTTGCTGAGTATTTAATATTATTTCTTTCTAAATTCAACTGTTAAAAGTGAGAAGTGTTTCTGAGAGGGTTATGACTTAGGCAAAAGCAGGAAGAGCAGAGTAGTATTGTTTCCCACTCAGTTGTATCTGAAAAGTCAAAGTGGCAAGAAAAGTGGTGTTCTGCAGCTAGAACTGCAATAAGGGAACTGAACCATCTGGAATGGATTGCATGAGATCCTTTATTCTGAGAATTAACACCCAGGAATTTTCAAAAGATTAGGATAGCTCCAGCACTGCCCACTTCGGCTGAAACTGCTAGCAGTGGGTGCATCTCAAGAATACCCAGTAGACTTACTGCACTGTTACAAACACTAACCACCTGTAGCAGTAATTCAAATCTGCAAAGTGACATTTCCATTTACAGGAACATATGGTCAACAAGTTTACATTGCTTAATTTTCTTCCAAGCTGATTGTAAGCATTTCTATCTATATATTTCCTAGCATCTGAGAAATTTTTAGAAACACTTCAAATGTATTGCACACACACATTGATTTTCTTTCCCTTTAGATAGAACAGAGGTTTAAATGGTATAAAACTGAAAACACTAAAACCCTGAGAAGAAGAAGAAAAAAATTCAACACATGAAACCTGATATATTGTAAAATGTGTAAAATTCCTAACTCATTGATTTGTACCAAATAGGACTTCATTAAAAATACCAAGTTGAAATAACACACACACAAAAATACCCATACTAACCAAGAAAATACAGGTATGTGAGGTTTTATTCCTGATGAAAAATCTCAAGACTGTTAGTCCATGAACCTAGGAAACCAACCTTTCTTGAAAGCAGGATATTCCTTAAGTGCTGCATGTCATGCCAGTATATGGACCGTATACTCGCAGTACACCAAACTTACCATGCTCACACCTGACTTGCTTGTAACTATACATCTTATAGCTCAAGAGTCTTTAGTTTTTCCTCAGGACACAAAGATGACAGTATTTATCAGAAGCTGGAATAGATTTAGTTAGGGCTGTCCCAATACTCAACTCTAGAATCACAGTTTTAATGAAATTCTTAGACTGAAAGATATAAACAATACTTAGAATAAAAAGATTTTCCAATATAGTTTTTATGCAAAGGAACCATTATTGGAAATCGACAACTCTGAAAAGGGTGCTAGTCAGAATAAATATTAAAAATGCACTTCTGGGTTTGACTTTCATGAATTTGGTTGGTTATTCGACCAAGTCCCTCGCAAGCTGCAGACCAAAGTGGTTCCCCAAATTATCTCATCTTTAAAGACTGGATATACTTTCATTTTTATAAAATTAATGTGCAAATCTCTAGCTCTGTTTCATTTTCCAGTGATCCACGCTAACCATTCTACAGTGCTAAGAATATGCTTTTCTTATTTTGACTCTTGTACCGGTTTTGGCTAGGACAGAGTTAATTTTCATTGCAGGAGCTTGTGTGGGGCTATGTTTTGGATTTGTGACCAAAACAGCATGGACAGCACACTAAGGTTTCAGTTATTGCTGAGCAGCATAATGTAGATGGGATAGCAGCAGTGAGCTGGAAACTGAAAGACCAAAGCAGGACATGGCTCAATCTCCATGGGGGCTGTCTAATTTTAAAAACACTCAGTAGAATTGCTCTGAAAAAAAAAGCGCTCAGTAAAACAAAGCATAATTAGCCTGTTTAATGGAAGCTGTGTCAACAAGAGGAGAAATTAAAACTGAGAATACATCCACTTGTGTGCTCCTTGTTGACAGATAACTACTTAAGACTTGGCCAATCAAGATGTGTTAAACAAGTATTTAATGCTGTAGGACCTGAATGGTTTACACATATCATATGTGGAAAAAAAAGCAGTTATCTGTCTTCTCTTCTGTAGTAAAAAGTGTAAACAATTACTTAAAAGATAATTACTTACAATTGGTTTTCCCTTCTCATCCTAATTAGCAAAACACTGAAATTTCACACAGTGCTACAGAAATTACTCAATTGTGCTTTTTGTTCAGGTGTTTATTGTATCAGTACTGCAAATTTATTTTTGAGTCAGACTTGGAAATCTAACTATGTATCCATATAATATATATACATACATCAATATTAGCAATGGACAGAAGTATCAATGAACAATATTAGAATGACATAATGGATGTCTGACTATAAGGCACTTCCTCATTTTCCAGGCCAGTAATTAAAAAAAACATAAAAGCACTAATCATTTCTTGAGATGCTTTACTTGAGTCAATGCTCCTTTCCTGGTTGTGCTTTGTTTGTTTTTCTAATTAAAAAAGAAAAGCTCCATTTTTTAATGCAAGACTAGCCCCAAAGGTTGTCAAATGAACCAACTGTTACAGCTTTTATCTCCACATCTTGTTCTATCATGTCAGAGCTGCAGCGTTGCCCTGGGGAGGAATAAAATATGTCCCATTAATAAACTAGATGGAGTCCTTATGTTTCTTATTGGTCTTCTTACCACATAGTTTAAATTTCTCTTAAAGGAGAGACTCATTTTAGTGGTTTTCCAACAGATTAGAACTGTGAAATAGGTACTGGGGTGGAACAGTATAAAAAGCAAGAGGAACTTCAGATCTTTATTGTCTTTTCAATTTTAAAACAGCATTTCTTTCTCTTTCCACAACATGGAAACTGATGTTTTCATAGAAATCACAGTACAAGTATATGACATACTTATGATATGGGCATACATATATATACCTGACATGCTCTGAGAGCTTCCCTTTCATTCAGACAGCTAACCATTGCTTTTATATCTAACATTCATTATCTAGTGTAGAAGAAGTATATTTTCTTTTTTCCTAAGTTTCTGCAATTAACCATAACAGAAGCCAACAGTAACTTAAGGAAACAGTAAGAGGAAAACAAATTTTTTGAAGACAGAAAAAACCCCAAATACATTCCCTGTTAAAATTAGATTAAATCTAATGATGAAATGTGGAAGGCTGGTGGGGATGAAATGTGGTTAAGTATTCACATAACGCGCAGCATAGATCTTCCTGAAAAAGAGAATGTACTTTCTATCCATTTTCTTATTTATCAAAACCTAACAGTGTGTTTAAGTGTGTGTTTCCTTCCACTTCATAAAGTGTTGCAAGTGTTGCAAGGAACAAGAGTGAGCAATGTATCTCTGCTAAGAGAAACAACTAACACAGTCTTTTCTCAAGTTCATATGTAAAGTGTAGATCATGGGGTTTTGACAGGTAATGTATGTACACAATATAGCTTACATTTATGTATCAGAAAATATTGAAGCAATCCTAGTGAATGCTAGACTTTGAAACATTGCATAATGAACATCAAAAGAATACTACAGAGGTTTAAAACAGATGGGTCAAAACTAGAGGTGGGTAGATTCAGATTAGATGTTAGGAAGACATTCTTCAGCAGGAGGGTGGTGAGACACTGGGACAGGTTGCCCAGGGAGGTGGTGGGAGCCCCATCTCTGGCAATTGTTAAGGCCAGGCTGGATGGGGCTCTGAGTAACCTGATCTAGTGGGAAGTGTCCCTGCCCATGGCAGGGGGGTTGGAACTAGATGATCTTTAAGGTCCCTTCCAACTCTGACGATTCTATAATTACAGGCATGCTAAAATACCTGCAGATGTTTTCTTTTCTTAATCCAAGTAACACTACATACACATACTACTTCAAGATACGTAAGCACTTTCATAGAGCACCGCTAACTCATCTTTAAAAACAAACATTTTAGAAAGCATGATCAAAATCTAACGTTTCACCAACAGAGAAAAACTGTTCTACTGTGACTGTTGCACTCAGCTACTGCTCAGACTTTGGTTAATACAGCTCATGCTAAAGCCTTATATACACTAGGAGCAGCAAGAGCATCACACAAGCAGGACAGGTGGCCAGAAAGAGCCAAGGGGCTGTTTTGCGGCCCTGATCACCTGCAACCTGCTGATTCCTGCAGCCATCATCTTTGTCTGGCAGTTTCATCAGAATCTGCTAGCTTATGGAAATCAAATAAACAAAATATCCAAACTGGAAGGTATAAAACATCATCTTAACAAGAAAAAAAGCTTTTTAAGTGGATCCAGCAACAGCTGGACTGCTGAGGTTTTTATTCTTCCCAGTGTGATACAGAGGATGATTTTTTTTTTTGTGGTTTGTTCTTAAGTGCATGGATTAAGAGTTACAGGTTATATCAAACCTTACAACTCAAAGGGTAAATGAATTTACACAACAGACTAAGCTGGGCAAATTGACAGAGCCCTGTTCATCATGTCTGTTTATTGTATTTCTTAATGAGCTCATAAAATAAAGTAAGTATTTTGTCCTGTAAATTTGAAAGAACCAAACAGACCATGACAGCTGCCCAACAGGTAACACATTTGCAGAGTAAAACAATTCTGTGACTACAAGGCAAAAAATGATATTCAATTCTCTGTGTACCTCGCAGGGTTGAATTATGACTTCACACCACAAAATCTAATTCCCAGTTTGGTTGAACATGAGTTTAAATAAGCAGTATCCCCTGGGAATCATTTCAAACCTCTCCAGTTGCTGACAGACATTAGGAAACTAATTAGCAAATTAAGCAGGTGTGGGGGAGGGAGGAGCAGTTCATTATATTTTATTAAGTCATTGAACAGAACACATTGGTATGGCCATGCCAGTCTACTGTACTCTGAGTTTAGTCTAGAAATTTAGTATTAGTGATTATAAAACCATGCTTTACTTTCATTTGTAATAAAAAAGCATTTCTTTAAATGTTATGCCTATTGAAATAATACACTCATAAATCAATGGACTGGAACTAGTCTCAGATAGGCCTTCTGCTCTTAAGAGAAAAAGAAGAGGAAGATTTCTTGCTCAAGGAAATTCAGATTTCTTTTGAATACAAATGTGCTTGCCACTGAGTAAAAACACTAACTGATTTGGGAAAAAAATACACAACATTTTTGAAGTGTCCACAAATACCACAGTATTCTTCCACTTGCTAGCTGCACACTGGAGATGAATTTACCTGCTACTAGTTGTTCTTACAGATTATTGCTGTACCATATATTTACAAAGCTTTCCACACTTCAGCTTATCCATGCCAAACTATTATGACCAATGACATCAGGAGAATTAGAAGCAGATGGAGAATTACAAGGCTCACTGGTTTAACAGAGAAAGCCAAAAGGGGAAGCATAAAACTTTTTTTTCCTTGGCCACACACACGAATAATAGCTATTTTTTTTAAATTTATAAAGTAAATCTCATTTCACTATAGCTGACACTACAGCTCATTCCAAGAGACAATCATCGCAGCAACACTAACAAAACTGTTTCTCTGTATTCTATGTAGTATTTACATAATACAAACAGACACAGTAATACAACTGATTTTAAAGCAACAGAAATATGTGTAGCTAGCTCGCAGCTATTTTTATATTCTGAAAAGATGCATGAAGTAAGGTTTCATGCATTTCTGCCTGTCCTCCGTATTTCCAAGATGAAAGCTTTGCTTTAGAATCACAGTACTGGGGCTCACCAATACCACCTCCATAAAACTGAACACAAAATCATGGAACTTTAGAAATACAAACATTTTTTTTTTTTTTTCCCAATACATATTTTTCCTGGTTTGGGCTGAGATAGAGTTAATTTTTTTCCTAGCAGCTGGTAGAGTGCTGTGTTTTGGATTTAGTGTGAGAATAATGTTGAGGGCACACTGATATTTCAGCTGTGGCTAAGTAGCACTTATCCTAAGTAAAGGATAAGTAAATCTGGGGGGCACAGCCAGGACAATTGACACTAACTGGCCAAACAAATATTCCATACCATAGAATATCATGCTCAGTATATACACTGGGGACAGTTGGGAAGGAGAGGCTGGTCACTGCCTGGGGACAGGCTGGGCATCAGTCAGTGAGTGGTGAGCAATTGCAATGTGCATTGCTTGTCTTTTCCTGGGTTTTACCTCTCCCTTTTGTTATCTACCTTCTCATTACTACTATAGTTACAATATTTTATTTTAGTTATTAAACTGTTCTTATCTCAAAACATGAGGGTTTTTTTTTCCCTTTCCCATCCCACGCAGAGGAGAACAAGTGCATGATCAGCTGCCTGGTGCTTAATTGCCAGCTGGGGTTAAACCATGACACTATTTCGGAAGAGGATGTGACAGAATGCAACCTGACAATTCTGTTTTATAAAAAAAACGCAAGGTAATATGAAGAATGTGAATGCTCAAAAAACAGTATCACTTCATTGCACTGGTTCTACTATCGTGACTGCAATTCTTCACTAACTAGAAAGTCTATCTGGTTCTCTGTAATGGCAAATAGGTTAGCAAATATTCCTAGGTTCTGTTTTTCCACACTCAGAAATTAAAACTGACCTCAAAGTTTACTTTCGTGTTCACAGACACAAAATAAACCAAAGCAAGCCAAACACATCAAAGGACTACTATTGCAGCAGAAAAACCCCAAATTCATGCAGTACAGAAACCTGGAGTACACACAACCAGAGTTTTAGTACCAACAGCTTTCAGCCAAGAACTACCAAGACCTTTCTACAGAAACATTTAAATGAAATTTAGACACTAAAGTTGCTCTATCACTGGGGTTATTCCAAATAACAAAAAATTATTTACACATTGGCTGGAAGTCTCCTGCCCCTACCCAGAACAAAAACCCTAAAGACAAAATCCAACTTTTTCTGTTACACTAGACCCATGATTACTTCATGTTTCCATTCCTAAGAAACAGCTGATGATCCTCAGTAAGGCAGATATTTGCAGCTCTTTCTTTATGAGATACAAGAACAGTTACTCATTGGTGTGTGCTTTAAATTGGACAGGAGAAGACAAATTGCTGGTGGGGAGGGGAAAAATGGAATATTGATGCTGATTGGCAAGAAACAGTGTATTGATATAATATCTCTTCCCACTATTAAAAACTCTAGTATATGCATACAGGGTTGAAAAGTTATTTCAAATGGACAGCATTGCTGCTGAACATTCCTACTTTGAAAACAAACAATTAAGAAACATTCCTGGGTAACAATTTTACGGAAGCTGAAAACAATCCTGAATGTGATGCACATCTAAACCCTACTGACTCCTGTAACTTCTTGCTATGGGTCGCATCCACTGCACATTGTTGGGGTGCCTCAGCAAAAATTAAAGATTTCAAATGTTCATTTATTTGGACCAGTGCAGCAAACATGCAACACCCGCCTTCACTCTGCTTCAGATCAACCACACTCCACACTTGTTAGGTTTCTACACCAGACAAAAGTTTGTTGTCCAAATACAGTTCAGAAAATGACATCAGACATTAGCTCTGGCATGCATTGCAAGACATTGGTGAATCAACATGACAGTCAAATCTAAATAATTGATTGGAAACAGAACTCTAGAAAGCTACCCAGCCTCAAAAGAACCCTTATTATAGATGGCAAAGTGTCAAAGTAACTCATCTTTGGTATCCAAGTAGGTGGAGACACATCCTAGTTTAAGCAGTCAGTTCTCTTTAGCCCCTTGCTTCCGCATCTAGTGTAGCCAGGTGCCTTCCTTTTGGGCATTAAGCAGTCATTTTAGCATGTCAAAATAAGTGCCTTGAGTCTAATCCTCACATTCAATCTGCCTCAGCTTCTCATTAGGAAAATAATAAAAAAAACATTACACATACATATATCCTTTAAATGTCACAAAAGGACCCGCACTAGAGATTGTGATGCACTTAGGTACAATACAAACCAGCTAAAAACATGTCGAAGAACTATTTTTTGCCCCCGACTCTTCTATGTATACTTACTGCGACACATTCTCACCAATGGACACACTTAGGCATACCCATGGTTAATCATTTGACAGTTCTTACAACGTACAAGATTTGGCACAACTACAGAACATGAAAGTTATTTATTAAAACGGGTATTGCCCCTCGCAGTATGTGCTTTGCAAGATTAAGTAATGTATTTCAAACTGACAAGATAAAAAAAACCAAACAATTTAATAAAAAGGAGAAAATTCATATATGTTAGTTAACTTAGGAAGCAAGTCACTGTGCTGCATTTTTTATCTGAATAAATAACCACAGGCTCCCATAGCATTAATTAATTTCATCAAACTGAAGAAATTATCTGTTGTTTTAGAAAGGCCCAAATGTACTACTCAAAAGGTTGGTTAGACTCTAACCATGTTCTAGGTTGAGGATTCAATTTGATGTCCTAGAGACTCATGACACATTGCTGTCTCAAACACCCAGTAAAGAATTAATCCCTGAAATTTAAACAAACTTAAAAATCCTAAAGAGCAAAACTTGAAGTTTCACTCTACAAAATTATCTTCCAAAGTATTAAAAAATACTTAATAAATGAAATTATTATAGTATTTTCTCATATTCTTCACATTCCTGTAGATCACACTTCCATCACCAGAATCCCCTAATACTAGAACAGGCCATTAGAATTCCTTCTGGGAAAGGGGGAAAACAATCGTGCATGTACAAAAGCCAGAAAAGCAGTATTTTCATTGACAGCTGTTCTCATAACCATCCATGTTCTGCATTATTTTCATGTGATGAAAACTAAGTTGACAAGAAAGAAATGTCAAGACCTATCATCACTGGACGATGTCCTGAGATTGCAAAAATACCTATAAGTATTTTTTTCTCAAGTTAATTGAGAGGGAAAGCACCACTGGCTCAAGTACCCTTCTAGCAAACTAAGTCTTACCTTTGGCCCATGAGATGATTTCTTCTTTACTTCAGAAAAAGACAGGGAATTACTTGGAAGGCTGGGGAGATGAAGGCTCTGTCCTGAAGAGAACGATGTGCCATCAGACATGACTGTGATCTGATACAAGAGGGAAAGCACGTCAGTCAAACATTACCAAAGACAGAGAGTTTCACGTGCCTAAATAGTAGCACACCACATTAGTAGAATAAAACTTCTCCAACAAACAGTATCCATGTTTTTTCTTAAGTGGGGATCAGTTAATGAAACCATGCTACTATCCTCTATTTAATGAGCAAACCACATCTTTCCATTTCCATGAAAATACAATGCAAGCTCCTCAAAAAATGTCATAACTTGTTTTATTATGGTTGCTAACATGCCATGGCACCCAAATCCTTAGCACTCTTTCTGTTGTACTGAGCAATGTTCATACACTTCAAAGCTCATCCCATCTGTGGCAAAACGTTCTGCAGGCTGCTGATATCCCATAAATACGTATGTGCAGTGGTATTTGCTTTCAACTAAGGAAAAGTGAAGGAAGACTATAATGGACATTGGTGGCAAGGTCTGGGTGGCAGAAGAGAGACCAGGGACTCCCCCATGCAGTACACAGCCAGATCCAGCCAACTCCAGCTGACCCACCACAGGACACACTGAGTTGAGCCCCTCAGCCAAGATGGTGGTGCCTCATGGAAAACAGGTTTAGGAAAGGCCAAAACAGTATACAGGCAGACAAGGTGAATAAGAAAAAATATGTTGTGAGAAACTGCAGTGTGTAGACCAAGGGCAAAGAAGGAGGCAAAGAGGTGCTCCAGATACTAGCAAAGGTATTTTCCTGCAACCCACAGAAAGCCTATGATGGAGCAGTTCTTAAAGGACCATAGCCCTCAGAAAGGCCCTGTGCTGGAGCACGGGCAAAGCGTGACGAGAGAGAAATAGCAGAGAGGAGTTATGGTCTGACTGCAGTTCTCATTCCCTATCCCCCTGGACTGCTCATGTAGGTGGAAGAGCTAGACAAGTCCTAAATGAAAGCATGAAGTTGAGCATAGGAAGGTGGTGTCAGGGGGTGGTGTTTTGGGTTTTGGTTCTCATTAACCAAATCTACTTTATTTTGAAATAAGTTAATTTTCCCCAACTCAAGTCTGTTTTGCCCATGTCATTAGCTGGTAAGCAATCTCCCTGTCTTTATCTTGACTGTAGTGGGTCNGTCTTGCTTTCTCTGCTGTTTATTAAAACTGCTTCTTATCATAACTCACGGGTTCTTCTTTTCCATCTTACTCTCTCCCCGCTTGCCTTGCTGACGGAGGTTTTGGTGGGGGGTGGGGGGAGTGATAGAGGGACTAGGGGTGGGCACCGGGCACCCAGCCAAGGTAAACCCACCACATTGACTCATGAGCTTTCTCACCCTGTCTTCTCCCCCTGCCCTGTTGAGTGAGTGCCCAAGAGTCTGCATAGTTGTTCAGCTCTTAGCCAAGGTTAACCCACCATAAACACACTGTAAAAAAAGCCTGAAGTTTTAACATGAAGCTTCTGATTTATCTGAAGTACAGTAAACTGCATAGCTGTTAAGAGCATTTTTACTATAACAAAAGCTTGATTTCAAAGACTCTTATGTATAAACAGGTAATTCCCAGAAACTTCAGATAAATCAGCCATGACAGAGCAGTTACCAGACATGTGAACATTATGCCTTTCATCTGAGAGAAACAGCTCCCGCCTTCTGCTTCAGTGCTGCTGCGCCTGGATTTTGCTGTTTCCTAGCACAGCTCTTCATTTATCTATTGTTTCAAGACCCTAACTGCCAGAGACAACCTACCCGCTCTCTGACAAGCCCTGCAAATCTGAAGAGAAGTTGCAGAGCTAAGCACCTGCAAGGAAACATCACTCACATTCCGCAGGTTCCCATGCATGAATTCACACTTGGTTTTGTCAATGTCCTGTGTGGTCAACCTTGCCTCTTCACATGACCCAAACATCCTCTGATACTGAGGACAGGGAGAGACTGAACCATCACATGCCTCATGCCTTAATATTACGTTAGGAGAGGAATGCAAAGTGCAAAATTGGGATGTCTAGGATGTAGATATGTATAGTCCACATTTGACCTCTCCAAGTTAAGATGATACTTCCTGTTTACAGCTTCTTCAAGACAGGATTTCATTTAAAAAAAAAAAAATAATTACTTAAGCATTGCTGCAAATGGATCTCGCTGCAGATGACTTTGCTCAAAAGATCATGCGCTAGCCTGGAGAATATTAAAGGACATGTCTAGGTAATAAAGATTCCTTATAGTGGCCTGTAAGTTGAGCATTATCTTTCAACCTGGCTGCTAGAATCCAAAGGCGGAGAAAGATGACAACAGAAGTTGTTCTCCTTCCTTGACCATATGTTAATGTATTTAAAAGAGAAGTAAATCTTTAAAATTTGTGTATTCAAGCATTTTGTGAAGTGAAGATTCTACTCATGGTACATAACAAATTTTCTCCTGAATGCCTCATTTCCCTTTCTCAGACTCCTAAACCAGAGCCTGCCAGGAGCCAGAAACTCTCAAAGATCAGCTGGGCAGAAGAAATGGTGTCATTCTTATAATCGTGGCACCATCAACAGGAATTAGTAATGAGTCACAGTAAGTTATTTCCTTTAGCCTGACACTTTTTAACCTCAACTTGTCAAAGGTTTTGGTTGAATTCAGCCCAGCTGAATGAAAGAGAAAGCATAGGAGAACAAAGACTGATCAGAAACAAGGACAAGGAAAATCTGTAGTCACAGGGGCATACTATAAATCTTTGCAACAGAGAAAATGCATGTCTCTATCATTATTTCCTTGCACAGACTAAGTCCAATTTGTGGTTAAACGAGGCTTAAATTAAACTCAGTGTAATGATTTAAACCCACAAACTTCATAGAAAATACCAACTGCATTAGAAACAAAACATATTTCAGAAAAAGTAGACATAAGGTTAGAGTGTAAGCAGTTATTTTACTGACACAAAGTAGTCTCGTTCATACACTCATGAGAAGAAGATGCATATCCATGTAGAAAAGAAATATAGTCAAGAGGATCAAGGGTTTTCCCTACCTTGAAACTAAAAGTAAAGAAAAAAATTCTGCCAGGGCTTACTTCTCCTAGCATTAAAAGCTGTCATTTTCTCCCTGAAGCATAGAAGTTTGACTCACTAAAACTGAAGTTCAACCACTGCATAGACTTTCTGTTTAAAATTCAGAAACATTCCAGTTTAGAAATATTTATATAGCCATCATTATACACAGACATTCTTAGAAAGCTGACATTTTTTTAAAGTGTGTGAACTTCTGAGATAACTGCTTCTGGGCAAGGACTTGGACCATTAACAGTCTCAGTACTACAGACTACAAGTTTAGAAACAGGATGATTGTCTACAGAAAGATCTATAGGGCAGCCATGAACAGCATTAGTACCATCCGACGTCTGGCAGATTTGGCAAATCTAGTTCCACACAGAGAGAAAAAAGTCACACGGTTTTTAGAAGATGAAATCTGGACATCTCAAACTGCGAAGCCTAAAACATTCAGTGTATTGAATCTTGCAGCCTGTTATTTCATTATAAATCCTATGAAAAATGGCAACTGCAGACACAAAATTTTAATGTGATTAACAATGTATGAAATAAGACAGAAATTCAGTTCAGACTACAGACTTGACCATCTGTAAAGGGGAAAAAAGTCTGAGAAAAATCTCATGTAAAATTAACTTTTTGACCTCTATGATAAAAAGCACACCTGTCTTCCAAATCGGTCTCTCTCAGAAAAAGGGTATGGCCCTCACTAAAGTCCCCTAAAACAGGAAAAAAAACAACCAAACAAAACTCATCTTCTCTTTCTCAAAGAAATAAGTTAATATTAACATGAAGTAACTCTTCAAGAACGCTCCCAAAACATTTGTTTTCTTTGCCAAGATTATCTATGTACAAAGCCTCCGCATCACAAACACTTTTTGGAACTGAGATGCAGGTAACTACCTTTTGGCTAAATCTAGGAAAGAGATAGCTATACATTCAGTTTTAAGTTTACTGAAATTGCACAGCTGACAGAATTATAGCAACTTCTGCAGTGGGTAACTGGTCTTTGCCCTCCCATTAGTCAAACATAGAAACACACAGCCTGGCAGATGTACTTCAACCAGGTTTTAGAGCAAATCCCTACTTTTACATTGCCGATATCACATTGGCAGTATATACTGATTGTGTGTGTCCATATATATGTATATGTCTATATTAAACCAAGGCTACACAAAGAAAGATGCAGGAATGAGTATATCACAGCAAGCCACTAATTCTGCAGAAAGAACGCAAGCTAATCAAAGGCACAGAAAGAGTTCTCCAGTACAGCCATGCTATATGTACTTTTTTAACTCGTTTCCTCCTTTCTGCACTCAGTTTCCTGCTATCTTACAGTTCCAAAGAAGAGTACACACCGATAGGCGGAGGACACTGCTCCAAGCCCATGCTTAAGACAGGTACCCAAGGCCACCTGCAGCTGGTATTTAACTGCTCCCTAAATGAATCACTTCAGTAACAAAACAGGAACATGATTAATTCCTCTTCTCAGCCCCTTTGACAAATCATCAGCCCAGTGGAATCAGACAAGCTAGTAGAGTATGACACTGGTGCTGGTGTTAATGAAGCAGGGTGAGACAGCAGCTGGACTTCAAATAAGTCAGTTTAAACAGCCATGTAATCACACTCTGAATTCACCAATATGTAAAGCATGAAGTTCTAGTTATAGTTTCGCTGTTCACTCAAAGATGTAGCTTGACTATATTTAAGCAGAGCAGAGATCTATCTAATGTGACAGCCTGTCTTTGACATGGTTGACAGTGACAGTAACAGGCCATGTCCATGTAAAAGTAGGGAGTTAGATATGATTGCCACAAATGTTGAAGGGTTTTAAAAAACAGTTGGGTGGATTGCAGTACTTGGTACTGGATAAATATTAGAAACATGGCCAAGAGAACACAGGTAATTTCACAGTTTAATATCAGGGTACAAATGATACAGGAATTACAGAACAGAATAGATTGTTCTAAGAAACATGTTCAGGGAGGTGATTGTCGCACTCAACATGGCACTGGCGTGGCCCCACCTCGAGTACCGTTTGCAGATGTGAGTGCCTTAATACAAGAAGGACATCAAATTATTAGAGTGTGCGCAGAGAGCAGCCAAGATGGTGAAAGGACTCGAGGGCAAGACTTAAAAGGAGTAGCAGAGGTCACTTGGCTTGCTCAGCTTGGAGAAGAAAACACTGAGGAGTTACAACTTCCTCACAGCAGACAGTGGATGGGGAGGTGCTAATTTCCTCTGTCTGGTAACCAGTTACAGGATACAACTAAATGGAACGAAGCTGTATCAGGGAAGTTCAGACCGGACATTAGGAAACCATTATTCAGGGAGAGGGTGGTCGATCACTGGGTCTCCAGGGAGGTGGTCATGGCACCAAGTATGTCAGACTTCAGGGAATATCTGGAAAACCATCCTAGTCAAACAAATTTGTTTTAGGCAGACCTGTGAACAGCAGAGTGTTGGACTTGTGGATCCTTGTGCATCCACTCTACCTTGAGACATTCTAGAATTCCATGTATCTATGCTCGGTTTTTTGTTTTGTTTTAAAATCAATTTAAAGATCATGAATTTTAACTTTCATCTAGTGGCAGGAACTTCATTTACCTACAGGAAGTAGCTGTGGTTCTCTTCAGCTGTGTGAGGTCCTGCTAGATGCCAGTAACTACCAGTGTCCTTCCAGGACCAACACTTCACCCAAAACTGGTTAATATCTTGATGAACAATTCAGTGGAATTGAGTGAACTTTCAGCAGGTTCACAGGTGACACATAGATAACCATTTTTTGGATATCCTTTGTTGTCCAGGAGAAGCTCCACCGTACAAACTTAACTATTGGGTTACAAGATGTTCCAAAAAGGGAAGAAAAAAAGTTAGATGAGCTGTTCCATAAGGCATACAGAAACCCCGTGAAGAAGGTGAGGTGAATCCCAAGAAAGCCAGTCTGCAACCTAGTGAAGATAGAGAGATGACATGAACATAGCAGAGGATGCTAGTCAAGACCAAGAGAAGAAAGACCAACAGCAGCACTGATTAATGGAGTAACTGCTTGACATGACCAGACAAAACCAGAAGAAAATGCAGATGCCCAGTGATGTTTTTCCTTGCTCTGCTCTAAAGCCCACCAGGTTCCAGTAACACCAAAAACTGTACTTAATGGACAGTTTACAGAGAAGAGTTATTTTAATAATGCATATCAGAGATGGAAGGAGCCACACTCCATCTCACTTGCTCTGTGAGCAGCAGTGTGGGCAACTAAATACACAACACTGAACTTGGACAAGAGAAAATTACTTTCCTTAATTTTACTTTCTTCTGGTTTACACTATAACTAGAAGGTTTCCTACACCACCACTAATAAGCTATTCCATACAATATTGTGCTGGTATCTACCAGAGCAAACAACTATCACAGAGCAAAAGAACAAGTGTACATAAGATATATTTCACTTTCATTGCTGTTACAGACAGATGTATAGATCAGCTTGTTTTGCTTGGTATTCGACCTCTAGCACTTTTGTTGCCAGTCCACCCCTACAGAAAGATTTTTCTTGTTTTGTCATATGTGCCAAGAAAGCAGTACACACGAATGCATTCAAATTGATCTGCTACTGGTGATATCTTGCCTCTAGATCACTGAACACCAACTTGGCTAGACTGTAGCTGATGAGTTTTTATTCAGAACTTTTGTCTACCAATTGCTTTAAATAAAAGACAGCTTCCTGGGCAAGGGAAAAGGAAAACTTGTTTTTCCCCTCAAAAACCAGTGGGTAGAGAAATTCCACTGGTTTTCACATTATTCAACAGAAATGAGCCCACCCGCTTGATCAATCTGAAGTAATCAGGCTCCATAATACCAGAGTTGTAGGCATCTTCTAAGGGCATTCCAATTTTCTACTCAAGACCATTGAGTGCTATGGAATGAAAAACTGCCATGTATTTTATTTATGTAGTTCCACATACTGCTGAATACAGGAAGGGAAAAACAACTGTGCACCATCAATGACCTTAATGTTATCAAGAACCCTTTTTCACTATATTTTTCCAGCAATCTGGGAAAAATTATGACGCTAACACGTGCACATAAACTTACTAACAACTGATTCAGAAGTCTTCTTACAAAAAACTGACCTAAGACAACACATCTACCAACACGTTTGGCAACTTGGACTACCCAGGTACCCAACAAGAACCACCTACTTTCAAAATACAAAACTTAGTTTTTCAGATCCCTGCACAAAAAGCATGACAAAAAACCCAAAATGTTCCATGAAATCTGATCTTCTCTTACTGCTGACTTCTACAAATGTACATCATGCCATACCTAAGGGGTAGGGGTCAGAGATCTACCACCCCACATAGGTACCTACACATTTAGAAACTGCATGAGTTTTCACAGTTGCTCAAGATCAACATAATCTCCCTATTAAGGCTATTAGAGCTTCTGCGGGGAAATGAACCACTACCAAAATGCTGTTGTCTGCCGCCTACTTTTTCATTTACCTGAATGAAACAAGTTCATCAATGAGGCTGGAATCATCTTGCCTCAAACAGATCCACACCAAGCTACCTGTTATAGTTCTATTTACTGAGCTGGTAATCTAAGACCACCCTCACATAGCAGCCTCAGAACAGACCTGTGAGCTTCCCTACAATGTGCTGCAGAAAAATTCAAGAAGTACTTTCAGCAAGAGTTATGAAATACCTGTTAGAATTTCAGGAAAAATGAACTGTTCAAAGTTTCTGCAGCCCTGCAAATGAATTATACTCAGCATGCATTAGCAGCAGACAGATGGACTTGGTGTGGTCCAGGGCCACCACACACCACATCCTTCTACAGTGAAGGACAAGTTCATTCACTACTGAAAGCACTTAGAATAACAACAAAAATCCAGTTGTCCTGAACAACTATCATTCCTATTCAAGCAATAGAAAACCTTTCAGAATTCTGTTATTTCCTTGAAAGTAAAGTAATATATGGTTTAAGAAAATTCAATTACTTAATTTGAAAAGCACAAGATTAAAGATAATCCCTTCCCTAGGGCAGCATTACAGCCAAAGATTGGTTCTGGGTAGAAGCCAACTACTCCAACTGACACAGAGGAACTGCAAGGAAAGCGGAAGGATAAAGAAAATAGGAAAATCCCCATGATTTCATCTTTGTTACATGGATTAGAAATGTAGGTTTTAAACAGGCATTATTTAGGCATCCCAAGCAACTGAAAAGACATTTGTCAACTGTTAAACAGTAAAAACACTAAGATTTATAAAAAATCAGAATGCAGTGGGTTTTGGCAAAACATGAATTTTTACTTTGATTTTTTTTTTTCCTAAACCTGTACTTTCAGAATGATTTTTTCTTATTAGTAGACCAACTATCTTCAAGGAAAGACCTGCCCTGCTACAGAAGCAGAGCTGGTTTTTTTCCAAACTAATTTTACAGGAAGTAGACAAAAAGGACACCTCTTCTGCTAGAAAGTATCATTATTATCCTATACCTTGCATCCTCTAAAACTGAAATATCAAAGCCATGTGCATTTGTAATGATGTTATAAATTTTACTATTTTTGTCTATAGTGGTAACCACTCCTAACACAGACTGAAAAAATTTTTGCTACTTTTTTCTGTATGAATCAAAATAAAGTAATTCATAATACCATATTCAAACAAGTGGTGCCTCAGCAAGTCTATGTTTCCAGAGGTGAAATTCAACCTCACTGTTAGGTAGCTGTTATTCAGTATCTTTAAAATTAATTTGTTTCTACTGGCTAAATAAGTAGATTAGGTGTAATTTTGATGGTTTTCTCGAAATAAAAACTTGCAAGCCAAAAAAGCAACAGAACCAGCACTACTGATACCACAAAATACACCAATTGAATCAGACCCTGTTTATAAATGGTTTTTGTGGTATTCAACATTCAAAATCTACTTGAAATATGAAGATTATTTTTTAATAACTATAATCTCCTAGTCAGGGTCATCCCTCTTCCCATCTCCATACACAGGAATCACAGTGTCATCTCTTTTCCCCCAGGCTCCTTCATGTTTAGAGGCTGAAATTAATCAGAAAGCTTAAGTGGCAAATCTAGGAAGGAATGACTACGTCAGAATCAAGCTTTCTGATGTTTACTCAATGAAAACTTCAATCATACTGTACCTACTCATGCATAATTTTGTGCTGTGTCTATAGGATGAGCTCTGCAGGAAACTTGGGGTATATAGTTCTATTACTACCGTTAGCTTAACAATTTGATTGATACAAACTGGATTAATTAAAAGCCATTATTTGTATACAAGGTGTCTTTAGGGATTTCAAGCAACAGGTTGGACTATGGCATACACTGCTAATTCACGAGTCATATCTGTACACGCTAGCTTCACTAAGTAGTACAGTGAGCAAAAGGTGCAAAAAACTCTCAGTGGCACCATTTCCACAGCAATTTATTCTAAAGTACATTTCTTTTAGAGAATGTACACAAAGAGATGGAATATAAACAATTACACCTAAGGATCTGATTGAATTTGCCTAGCATACTCTTGAAAGTTTTTTATTTCCTCTCTACACATCTCTTCTTATATGTATGAGAACAAGGTCAACTGAAAGTACGTAAATAGTAGAGATGGACTTGAGCTAACTAAATCTTATCAGGGTGTGGGGGAAAGTGCAGAAAATGTTTCTTTGTCAAAGTTTTGCACCTCCAAATTGGAAACGGCCTTTATAAGACTGAACCAAAGATTCCTATCTGCTCTCTTGCCAGGCTGGAAGAAGCTTTGAGCAACCTGGTCCAGTAGATGGTCTTGGAAGGGAGGTTGGAACCAGATGTTTAAGGTCCATTCCAACCTAAACAATTCTGTGATTCTATGATCATATTCCTGAGTAGAGAACTACAATCACCAAAGCCATATCAAATCCTTCCTTCTTGTGGGGCCTGAAAAAATAATTCTCAGATCGGAAGAGGAATCAGTAAGTTGGTGACCTCCTACTAATGATGACTGACTGCATATTTACGCTTCAATTCTGGTGCTATCAAATAAAATGCTAAGATACAAATATGCCATGCAGTTAATCTACATAATAAATCTACATACACCACTCTAAATGTCCTATTTCTCTTAAATGAAGTGGCCATAGCAGCACTGCAAAGCTGTGCTACAGTTGTGTTCTCACTTGTTTAATTACTCAGGATATCTGGATGTTACTCTTATTCTATCCCAGTGAACTGCAGGATAACCAGTCAGACCTTTGGGCACATGAAGGACGGGATGTCTATAGGGAAGAGTAACCACAAGAATCCACTGGCAGACCACCAGCACTTCATTTTAAAACAAGAGAAAAAGAAAATGGTTCTTAGCCTGAAACACAAAAGAATATTGGCTGTAGCAAGTATCCCTGACTAGTTCTCATTTGGGTTGCCACAAAATGTGCGGAAAAGGGGGAGTTGTGAGCATCCAAGTTTGGGTCCCCAACACAGAAACAGCACCAATAAAATAGTGGAAGTTGAAAAGAGGCCACTGAGACAGTAGTACTCAAGCCCTTGCCCATCAAGGAGATGCTGCAGGACCAGGGCAGGTTGAATTGGGAGGAGGTACAGCTTCAGGGGCACCCAACAGCATACCTGGCATCAATGGAAGGGAATGAAGGAGATGCAGTCAGGCTCTTCACAGTGGTGTGTGGCAGGAAGACTAGAGACAGCAGCACAAGCTGACATACAAGAGGCTCAGGCTGGAGACAAAGAAAAGCCTTTTCCCCATGAAGACAACCCAGCAGTGGAACTGGACCACCTTCAGTGAGGGGATGTTTCACACAACCCAGCAAGAGAGGTAAAGTCCTAAGCAGCCCAGTCTGAGCAGCTGGGGGGTGGTCCTTGCTGCCATGAACGATTCTGCCATTTTGTGAAACCCAGCAGAGCCATCTCCACCAACAGACAAAGTATAAACCTAAAGGTTTGGCCTCCTCCTCCCTCCAAATGGGCAAACTCTTTGGGCTTTCCGTATCAATGAATTCTACCAACAAATTTCCTGGTTCAGAATGTGTAAAACATTACATAAACCTAAATAAATTTATTTAAAGTTTCTAATTTGTTCTACTTTGAATACCACTGAATTTATTCTTCTTAATACAGAATTCATTAATCTTTAAGTGAGAGACATTTTTTTATTACTTCTTCCCATCACAGTAGCCATCTAGTATTTCACCTCTAGAAAGCCAAGCAAACAATGCTTCACGTATAAGGTCTAAGTTCTCTTTTCGCAAAAGTAAACATGAATTGTTTGGTTGTGAAGACTGATATCTAATTGTGTATTTAAAGTAGGCACATTCTCATTTACTCACTAATTCCACTTAAAGACAAAGAGCACTGAGCTCTTATATGAAGTTATCACAACACTTCCCTTCTCTTCACTGTCAGGTCAATCTCTATGATACTAATCATGCACCAGCAATAAGCAGCAACATCTTTATTGTGATGGGCTTTTGACATGGGTGCAGGACTCACCCCTCCTGCCTTTAGCAGCTTTCTTCTGAATTCCTCCGTCGGGTTGTTGAATGTGAGCTTTTCACAGCGGAGGTGATTTACAGGTGGGTGGCCTTCAAGGTGCAGGAATAAGTCATAGTCAAATCGAACTTTCTTAGGTTCTTCCTGAGGGTTGAAAATAACCAGATAGAAACATCTAGCACCAAAACTAACTAAATTGAAAACAAGGACTACATAAAGACTGTCAATTAGAATTTAAATTATGTAACTTTTAATCATTCTTTGTGTTCTTGGACACATGATGGAATTTACCAAGCATCAGCTGAGCTACAGTGAATCAGAGAAGCTCCTGTCAGTCCATAGTAAAACACATGAACTTTGTGAACTTCAAGCTGTCCTGATAAAGCTTAATTGAAAGTGTCATATGATGATGCCATAGGCTTTAGGTATACATATAGGCAAGTATCACAATCCAGCTGACACAAGGTAACTCAATCACCAACAGAATCAATTCTGAACCCTAGACAGTAGTGAAGACACTGCAGTAGGTTTTGAATGCAAATTACTGCACCAAAGCCAAACACGATTGTTTTCTTCACAAATTGTAGAAAGGGGTAAGAAAGAAACTGCTGCAGCCAACTATATTTGATATCTTATGTATGGGATCTGCTCATTTATTAATAAAACTTCATTCCCTGGAATGAGTGTGGCCAGCGAGATTTCAAGCGTACCACCACAGCTTCCAAGCCATTAAAATTCTCTGCTACTGCAGTGAAAAAATGAAACTGAATGTTCCCTGTACCAATATGGAGAGAAAAATAGCAGGAAAGGCAAATTTATCATGAAAGAAACCATGACTGCTCTACCAACTTGAGAGTGCCTCAGACAAAAAAGGACACTAGTAGCATTGAATAGACTTAAGTTCGTAATACCAAAGAAAGGATACCAAGTACATTTTGTGTTATACATTTACACAGTCACTTCTAAAAGTGGTATATAAGTTAAGTGCTATTTTAAGGCAGTGTTAAGGTGATATTCAGTAGCCCTTCCTCCAAAGGAACTATGTGCAACAGAAGACACCAAACCAATGTCAGTCTTCAGGCAAAACTTGTGGGATGCACCCATGGGTGTTGAGGGGGCTGGCTAATGTTATTGCTAAGCCACTCTCCACTTTAGAAATATTACTGAAGACAGGAGAGGTGCTTGAGGACTGGAGGAAAGCCAATGTCACTTCAGTCTTAAAAAGGGCAAAAAGGAGGACCCAAGAAGTTACGGGCCAGTCAGCATCACTTCCATCCCTGGAAATGTGATGGAACAACTTATTCTAGAGGTCACCCCTTCAAGGGTAAATCATGCTTAACTATGATGGCATGACTGCTTGAGTAGATGAAGGGGGAGCAGTGGATATTATCTACCTCAACTTACAGCAAGGATTTTTGGCACTGCCTCCCATAACATCCTCATAGGTAAGCTCAGGAAGAGTGGGTTAGGTGAACGGATAGTGAGAAATGGCTGAGCAACAGAGCCCAGAGGGTTGGCACAGAGTCCAGTTAGAGGCCTGCAGCTAGTGGTGTTCCTCAAGGGTCAATGCTGGGTCCAGTCTTGTTCAACATATTGATCAATGACTTGAAGGGATGTACTGTACTCTCAGCAGGCTTGCTTATGATAAAAAAACTGAGGGGGGTGGCTGACACACCAGAAGGCTGTGCTGCCATTCAGCAGGACCTGGACAGGGTGGAGAGTTGGACAGAGGGGAAACACAGTGAAGTTCAACAAGGGCAAGTGTAGAGTCCTGCACCTGGGGAGGAATAACTCCATGCAACAGTACAGGTTAAGGCTTGACCTGCTGGAAACTGCTCCATGGAGAAGGATCTAGGAGTCCTGGTGGACAACAAATTAACCATGAGCCAGCAGTGTGCTCTTGTGGCCAAGAAGACCAATGGTATCCTTGCATTAGAAGGTGTATTAAGAAGAGTGTGACCAGCAGGTCGAGGGAGGTTCTCCTCCTACTCTATTGTGCCCTAGTGAGGCCATATCTGCAGTATAGTAACCAGTTCTGGGCTCCCCAATTCAGGAGAGACACGGAAGTACTGGAGAGAGCCCAATGGAGGGTTACGAGGATGATAAAAGGTCTGGAGCATCTGCCTTATGAGGAAAGGCTGAGAAACCTGTATCTGTTTAGCCTGGAGAAGGCCGAGAGAAGATCCACTCAATGTTTTAAATATCTGAAGGGTGCGTGTCAAGAAGTCAGGGCCAGACTCCTTTCAGTAGTGCCCAGCAACAGGACAAGGACAGCAGACAACCTAGAACACAGGAACTTCCACCTAAACACAAGGACAAACTTCTTTACTTTATTGAGCACTGGAAGAGGCTGCCCAGAGAGGTTGTGGAGTCTCCTTCTCCGAAGACTTTCAAAACCCACCTTGATGCATTCCTATGCAACCTGCTCTAGGTGAATCTGCTTTGGTAGGTGGGTTGAACTAGATAATCTCCAGAGGTCCCTTCCAACCCCAACCATTCTGTGATTCTGTGAAAAGGTCAAATTCAGGAAAAGCTTTAGTAAAAAGGGAACCATGAGGGAAAATGAGGAAGAAACACAGCAAAATATTAGCATATATACAACACTACATGTAATCAAAATGTGGGCTCTTTTCAGTGACAGATGCCTAAAAAATTCACATTAAAACATGTTTAGCTTTGATTCAGGATTCCAAGAATGGAATGGTTGCCCAGGTCTAAGGAGGGTGCTGGGGTAGTGGGTCATCATGCCCATAAGTCCCTCAATTGAAAAAAACAAAACAAAACAAAAAAACCAAAAGAACACCAACACACCCAAAAAAAAATTGAGGAAAGAAAACCAAGCTAGCCAAGGCTGACAAAATGGAGGCTCTCCCAGCAGGCACTGCTCAGATGGCCAGTTTTCCCTACCACACTTGGAGCTGTGCTCAGAGCTGCACCCTGTGCTGCTTCCCCAGCAGTCACTTCACTGCCTGCACACCTCCTCCTTCTCCCCCTAACTTAATGTATCCTGTGGGCATGGCAGGAATGAGCATAGCTAGGTGCTCAGGGCTCCCCTCAGCAACACACAGAGCCCCACCAATGTTCAAGGGCTTTGCAGAGCTTGTCATTCACTGGGCAGAACCAGAGTAATCTCTCTGCGTATAGTTGTCGCCATGCAGAGCTGGCCTTGTTGAGTAGTCCCATGTAGAGTTGGCCTAGATCCTCCCTAAAATTGGAGCAGAAACAGAAGGTAAGCCTGAAATAAAAGACTTGCAGTAGTCTATTTCTGAAGACAGAAGAGAGTAGTTCCCTTACAGGAACTATTTTCTTGATTCACCATTTTCAAAGGCAACCATGAATGAAGGTACTTCTTACTGTTAGAAAGACTAACATGTGATTTCTTACAGGAAAAAAAACAAAACCCAAACAGAAGTGATTTATTCCACGTCTGCTTAGAAAACTGCAATGTTGCTACAAGCAAACAGCTGGTACCAGCAACTTTGCCATAAAAGCAAACTTGTAAGAATTTACAAATGAGAATCCCCAAAGAATTCTGTGGAAAGTTTGATTCATATAACCAGTGATTTCAAAGCAAATTTTTACTATACAAAGGTCTCCCAGTAATACTGTCATTATTTCAAAATGGTGTGACAGTGAGCACTATCCTAAATGGACTGCATTTTCAAGAATAGGAGTCTTTTAGCTTAAAAAGCATTTTTTTCAAGGACTTTCTCTCAATCTAACAATTACAGCCTACTGCTGCTGAATCTGGAAGCAGGGTTTGTCATATCCTTAATCTCTAAAGCTAGGAATATCTTCTACCAGTTTGAAATGCTCATTAGATTTTCTACCAATTTCTGCTTACGCCTGGGAACGGGCACTTTCTAATCCTCCATGGTGCAGGTGGCTTCCTGTACCCCTGCCTTCTCTGTTCCTTAGGGTACTTCCTGAACCAGAAATTGGAAAGTTATCTACCTTGAATAAGTGATAAAGGTCTGCTTCCTCTTCTTCCTTCTATCTCCTCGTTACATACCAGAATACCTGTGGCTTACTGGAAGAAGAATAGCTGAGCCAGAAGAAAGAAGTAATTTCCGTTAGAACTTACAGATCCATTTTCGTGCCACTTTTCCTTTGTATCTGGTGTACCAATCTCAAGGAAGGGTGTGCTGCTGCAGCTGTGTGAAGAGCTAGCTGACTCACAGTCCACCAGCTTGTAGTATTCCATGACACCAAAACAGGGGTGAGGGATGTTTGCAAACTTCCTAATTCCACATGCTGCTTGAGGGTGAAGTGTGTTGTAATCACTGCTGTCCTCTTGATCTGAGTCTAGGCCACAACTCCTGCTGGAGAACTCCTGAGACTTGCAGGTCTCCACAATCAGCAAAGGCAGCCAAAAGTCCAAGTGGGAAACAAAAAAATATGTTGGGCAAGAAGCTTTCTGTAGAGATGCTTCAAAGATTGATTCACCATCCGCTGATTTTGTCTGCCCATTTGGGGATGAGCTCTTAATAGAAGAGTTAAAGAGAATGGTCTGCTTTTCATTAGCTTTTCTGAATTAATCAAAATTGCTTCCCTAATGGAGAAAGAGCTAAAAAGCATATCAATTCACTGAGGCTGTTCTATTTCCTTTCCCAACAGCAGAGTAGACTAAGCCCTCCTCTTCACAGATTGATACAGGGAACATTTCAGAATTACCTGTTCAAAACCTACAACTTAAAAAGTGCCTAAGCAGAATTATCTAGACCTTAAGAAAGATTTCTGTGAAAGATAAAAGTCTAATGTAATATCTACTTGAAAGCATACACAGCTAAGAAAGTTGCACTGTAACACAGTTTTTAAGAGACTAGGGTTGCAGCAAAAGTCTCTTACTATGCACTTGTATTTTCTTCTGGTTTTACTTCTTCACCAAGCACTGAACACATTAAAGATGCAATACTGACTTGATTATCTTAAGCTGTATCTTGGCAATATAAAAGAAACACACAGTATCTTAGAAGCACATGCGAAGTATAACAGCAGCTCCACCAAGGCAAGTGACATACAAAAGAAACGTAAGATGTTACAGTTAAGGTACTGTACATTAAAACCTTGCAAGCTTTTTGCTCTTTAATGCCACCCAAATCCAATTCTTTTTATCTGAATGACTTCAGATTAGTACAGACTCTTGTTGAGTATATTAAAGGAAATATCTGTATTTGCTACCTAAGAGACCCAAAGCAAGTGTAGCATTTACTTAGACTTAGAATCGAGATATCACAATAAAGCAAGCTTTGTAGAATAGCACTGGGTTTCTTTTTAAACTGTGTCCCCTGGTCATGCTGAGTTGAGTAGAATGAATGCACACGTGCAATCTGAAAGAATGCTTTTTTCAAACTGAGGATGCAGGACTTAAAATAAAAAAGACTGTTTTGAAAGATCAGTAACTGAACAAATTAAGAAGAACACTAAAATAGAACAATAAGTTCATTATGAAATATACATTATCAAGATCAGTTTCCTTTCTTAAACTCTAAGTGGCTCTTGAACTTCCTTAAGCATTCTTTTTAGTTTATCCACTTCTGAGTAGGGCTAGTAATTCTTCTGAATAATTACATTTAACCATACAGAATCACAGAATGATACAAGTTGGAAGGGACCTCTGGAGATTATCTAATCCAACCCTCCAGCCAAAGCTCTAGGTTCACCTAGAGCAGGCTGCACAGGAGTGCATCAAGGTGGGTTTTGAAAGTCTCCCGAGAAGGAGACTCTACAACCTCTCTGGGAAGCCTCTTCCAGTGCTCTGTCACCCTCACAGTAAAGAAGGTTTTTCTTATGTTGAGGTGGAACTTTCCGTGTTCCCGTTTGTGCCCATTGCCCCTTGTCCTGTTGCTGAGCACCACTGAAA
>VYZX01023813.1:0-66318 GCA_013401335.1 Brachypteracias leptosomus | reverse complement strand
AAAGGCTGAGGGAGCTGGGTCTCTTTAGCTTGCAGAAGAGGAGACTAAGGGGAGACCTCATTAATGTTTATAAATATATAAAGGGGGAGTGTCACGAAGATGGAGCCAGGCTCTTCTCGGTGACAAACAATGATAAGACAAGGGGTAACGGGTACAAACTGGAACACAGGAGGTTCCACTTAAATATGAGAAGAAACTTCTTCTCAGTGAGGGTAACAGGACACTGGAGCGGGCTGCCCAGGGAGGTTGTGGAGTCTCCTTCTCTGGAGACATTCAAAACCCGTCTGGACATGTTCCTGTGTAACCTCATCTAGGTGATCCTGCTCCGGCAGGGGGATTGGACTAGATGATCTTTTGAGGTCCCTTCCAATCCCTGACATTCTGTGATTCTGTGACAGTCTTAAGCCCTCCATCCCAGCACTCCCAGCATGGGACTCATTCCAAGTCTCACTAATACCAATGATAGCATAGCTCTGGGAACTGACCAATGCTTTCAGTTCATACTGTTTTCTCATACTGCATGTGTTAGTGTATAAGCATTTCAGATTTGTTAAAGGGATAGGCAAATAGCTGACAAACTCCTTTGTACATAGAATGGAAAAGGCAGGTGGAAGAAATATAGGTTGGGCCTTAAAAGCAAGAAATCCTCAGTGGCATATGGTCTAATCCTGAAAAACTGTTTTTGTTCTAGGCCATCTCCATCATGAGCAATTAGCTTTACATATCCTCACCTTAAAAAAATGCTACATTCCCAAGATTGTATTTGCACTACTAGTCTAGTGATAATCTGTAAAACAATAAAAATAAGGTGACCATGCTGTCATTTGATAAAATGTGACTAGGGTTTTGCCTAAGAAAACAAACTGCTTTTTTAGACATGAAAGTCACTTGTTTCACAGTCTAGCAACTCTGCTCTTTAAAAACACGAAGGAAAGAAGTGGACAAAATGCATTTGCAAATCGGTCTTTTTCCTTTTAAAAAAACCCCCAAAACAATTTAGAAAGCTATTGACTAAAACAGTAGCAATGTTGTACTTGTTTGTATGTTTTAGAATATAAACACTTCTTCTGTAATCCCTAGCCTGTAGTTGTTTCTGAAAGAAGAAACATAGAGCATTGTTTCCAGTTTTCCCATCAGTGACATCTTTGTCATCCCACTGTTGAGTTGCAAGCGTTGGGTAATAAGCAAATAATTTTGTTGATTATTCTGAAGGAACATTTTTGGGGCCCTTAAGTGTCTTATTTCTGCAGACCTGGAAGATGTGAAGTGCTTCCTAGGAGACCCCAACATAAACAAATTGCTAACATTCATTTTGGGTACTTAATCTCCCAAAGTTAGCATTATCACATAACAATTTCAGAATCACTGGCAAATGCAAGTTTGGTTTTGTGAAAAATTACATCATACTCAATCTATAATGTGTTCTGCTTTACAAAACTATTTTAAAAGAAGTTCAAAGAATACAAAAGTGAAACAGAACACAAAAAGTGACAAAAATGTCATTACAAAGTTAACCTCTGGAAAAATTTATTTGCAAAGCTGAAAACTAAAGGGTACTTAAACTGCATAATAGATTTTATATGGCTGTATAGTATGTTTAAAGCCACGTACAGACAAATTAGCTGTATCAACAAAAAGATTGATGATTACCACAAATGTTAAGAGATGACACTTAATGCAGTTTTTAAAAATTTGTAGTCTCTGGTTGTTTTTTGCATCTTATTCCTCAAAACACTGTAGTCATCTCTTCTGCTCTTGTTAACATTTGTAACCAAGATATTCTAAGTTAGGTTTTGCTGAATTTTCACAACTGAATGATCTTATTTTACCCTGTCAATCTTCCCAAAGCAGAATATTAGAATTTTGGTTATCATTCCACCTTCAAGTTGATCAAGCAGTAATTCAGTCATACTGTACCAGTCTCAAAAAACTGCTGAGATCTCTGAAGTTTGATGGCATGGTTTGATGGTAAACTAAACTCTATGTCTTTGGACTTTGATTAGGACACTGCCTAGACAGCAGGTATTTAAAGTATTTCCAGAAGAAAACTTATGCCTCCTTATACTTCAACAGCTCTTTAACTAATCTCATTAAACGATGTGTCAATTTGAAGTAAGAAAATGGCCAAATGTGAGGTGGTTACTTGAACATTACATGCTAAAATGACAATATGAATTACCCTTGACAGATTTACTAGATGAAATTTTGTTCCCTCAAAACAAGTCTGGCCCTGTTGACTTTATCAGAGTTGCTCCACACCACCCAGAAGCACTCGTGCACTCTCCATCACTTCTCTGACATCAGCTATATTAAGAGCTATTTCTAATTACTCTGTCATCTGAGAGAAATGAACACAACAACAACAACAACAACCCCTTTTCCTTCAGTAGCAAGGTCACAGTGTCCGAAACAAGTCCATTTGTGGCTTCATGCTATGTAAGTATTGAAGAACCCTCCCCAAACATTTAATCCAATATACTACCAAAAAAAACAGTAACAATAAGAAAATTGAAGCTGTGAAAACTCTAATTGTTCAGAAGTACAAAAACCTGAAGCCAGCAACATGTGCCAGTGTAAGCCCTGCAACTGAAAGGTTCAATCACAGGATGGAGTGGGGCAAGAAGGCTTTTGTTCTAGCACCCAAGTTCCACATCTGTCTTCAGGAACCATCTGCTGTCAGTAGCAGAACTTCAGCCACGTGCTTCAGAAACTAAAAATGCTTCCAAGGCTGTTTACTGCAAGTCAATATGCACTGCCACTTTGACTGAGATTACAGGAAATGCTGAAGGTCATGGCACAAACCAGTTACACACTTCACCTGTAGGAATGGATAAGTAGGCTTTCTGCTGCTTCTGAGATGAGACACAACTCAGATCTCTGCTATTTAATAATGATTCACTTTTAAGAGTCCTCCAAGCAAAATCTAGCTAACAAAATTTAAAAGAGGACTAACAGAAGCAACAAAAGTACAGAAACTGAAAACACATAGCAAAAAGCCTATTTTTAGAACCCACTACCACCTTCCAAAATATCCTTAAGTTACTTTATGAAAATTATTTACTTACGTACACAAAGACAGCATGATAAAAAGCAATTAAGCTGCATTATGGTCCACCCAAGAGTAGAAATTGAACATTCTTGACCCTCAACTATTTACATTCCTCTTACAAAAGCCCAAAAGATCAAACCACTTTCTTCTCCAGAGTAGACTTTGGGGAAAGGAGAATTAACAGCATCTTTTCCTTGTAGAAAACATTTTTCTTTAATTAAAAGCAAAAGTAAACACACAGACTGAAAATAACACTCTGAGCAAAGAGTGCCCTAATTCAATTTCTCTTTCAAGAACAATCATGAGCACCAAACACTCTTAAGAATTCTGACAGATACAATAAGCTAAAGTATTTAAGACATCAGAGACAAGAGTCTCCAACCCATCATAGGGATGCCCACTTTAGAGGCAGAGAAATGAGGTACACACAGAAAAGTAACTGTCCAGTAATACAGAAAATACATGGCAAAGTCAGTCTGAAAACAAGTCTAAAACTCAAAATGCAGTCATGATGTCACAACCAACTCCTACTTGAAGACTTGAAAACCAAGAAGAATATCAAGGTGGGCTGGAGAAGTAGCACACAGACAAGGTACTGCAGAAAAACACTTCCATGAAACTGAATGAATACAGAACATTCAAACTAGAGAGCAATCTAATTTTATTTATTTATTAAACAGGCAGATTGCTTCCACTTTCATGATTCTAAGTGAGATATTTTTCAATATAGGAGTATCATTCACAACATCTATTAATGACTGAATGCAAGACAGGTGGCCTACAGGAAAGAAAACATCTTGACAAAGTAAAATTAGGTTAGGCTCCAACTGAGCACACTAAAGAAAACCAGGTGGCATAACTTCCCATACTTAGCAAGGTATAACAAATGGAAATCAATAGAAAGAGACATATGAATTTTAAAAGGACACCACTTAAACTATAATTCCATTTTAAGTACCTATCACTTAGAACTATAACCTACTTATGAACATATGAAGTCAAGGTACTCTCAGTATGAATCCAGTAAACTGTGTGACTGGCTATTTCAGCTAATTATATAGCTGCTCTTCTACAGTGTAACATAATTACTCCATGTAATTTAACTGCTGCAGTTTTACATTCTCCTTATCCCTTAAAAACAAACAAATTAAAAAACAACCCGAACACACACAAAAAAAACCTTGCACACCCAGAAAAATCAGGAAAAGCTAGGAAACCTCAAAGGAGTATTAAAAAATCAAACATTGTAACAGCATTGAGAAGAGGTAAGATAAATAAGTGACACTTTTTTCAAGTAATAGAAATAAGCTGTCCAATAATGTGCTCATTAACACCATTGACCCAGCTGTAACACATACGCAAAAACTATTCATTTAAGAAAACCCCAAACATGCATGTCTTCTCACAATGCCCTGGCTGAAGCCCTACAGCAACAAATGAGAAAGATTTCTCTTAATTTTTAGTGTGAACTTTCTCTGCTTTAAGGATTCCCACAACACTTCCCAACAATAAGTATCAATTACTATACCTTCAGAACACAGCAATTATCTGAAGAGGACACAGGAGTATGTGCTGGCAAACAGTGCCCTGCAACTGTCTATCCTTTAAACCACCTAATCCAGTTAAACTCTATTTACCATACCTGTGTGTGAACACAGAGCACTTGTTTCAAACCTCTAATTAGTTTCAGAGACATAGTAAAGCCCCCCACAAATAAATACAGCAGCTAAAGGAAACATACATAACAATGCAATAATGTCACACAGATAATTTAATGCCACAGAATTTTTCAGAACGCATCATGTTACCAGCTTCAGTATCTTTTTAATTTTAGTCTCATCTTTGTAAGATGCTTCACAGCAATAGTCCCACAAAACTAGTTGTCTGTGGCACTAAATCTGTGCTTCAGACTTACTACATCCCAGAACAGACTTACAGATTTGAAAATACAGTGGTAATGGAATCATTTTGCTTCACAGGATAGCATTAAAGCCTCTAGGCAGCAGATGTATAGCACATCTGTACTGGTTTTGGCTGGGATAGAGTTAAATTTCTTCACAGGAGTTTATATGGGGCTACCAAAGAGTTCCTTGTTACCTAGCCTCAATTTTAATGCTGGAAACCATCATATACCATAAATATGGATGGGGTTTCTTTTTAAAAAAAAAAAACAAACCAAAAAACAAATAAACCCTTAACTTTGAGCAACAACTTCTGGATAAAAAGTAAAGCAAGAACAGAAAACTGAACAATCTTAAGGTAATCTCTCATGAAAACAGATCTCACTAGATGAGTCCTAAAAGCACCAGATTGCACAAAGCAAACCATTTTAATAATGGTCTTAGAGCAAACTTTTAAAGCTGTGGTCCCTCTTCACAAGGCAATTCCTTACTCTTTCTCCCATGGTCTCACACAGCACAGCACTGAAGGAGAAACTGTTCACATCCCCTCACAAGAAGTCTGGAATGACTTTTCTTCTTACTGTATTCTGCAACGCCTTTTCCTAAAGGAATATTTATTTTCATACTCACTGTACAGTTCATGTTCTTTTAATGCTGTTTCTTCCACTTTTGCTATTTCATTAGCAACCTGCTTACATCTGCAACATAGTTGAGCATTTTAAGAAAGAGGCTGTTCAACACAAACCTCTTGATATTTTTGTTGAACAACACCCAAGCTTAGTATCTTTCTGTATTTAACATCTTAATCTTGTCTGTGAACCTAACAAAACACAGATTGTGAAACTGTTCAAGCCTATTTCTTACTTGAAAAAATACATATGCTTACTAAGTTAAAGGGATAGATCCCCTTTATTTTAATGCAAAAATTCCAACTATTGAATACGCCATTTTCACTTGTATCCTTATTGCTTTTACAGTACAGCGTTTTCCAGGAAACCTCCAAGTTTTGTCTGCCAGTGACTTAAGTATTTGGCAGAGAGTTCAGAGTATGGCTTCAATATTTAATTAAATGGATAACTTCCATGGGGCTCCAGAAAAAGCAGCCTTACAACTGTGTATTGCCCTGTACCAAATCCTTTCTGCTCTTCTTTTCTCATCCCTCAATCAACTCTCCTCCTAGGAAAGTATGTACAAGAATCCATACTTCTGCTGTTTCTTGCAGAAACAGCCTAAAAATACAGATATGACCCTTCTAGGTGTTCAGATAACCTTCACTATTCACACCCAACAGTCACCAGTATATTTCATCCTTTGAAAGCATATGAATTGTGTAGGTAATGTGATGTCTGGACTCCAAGTCAATCCATCCAACTCATCCAGGACACCAAACATGCATTAAGATCCCAAATCTGAGGCTAATAAACATAAATTGTTTTCATCATTCTTGATGTCTCCTTTTGTGGCTGGGAGTTTAGAGGGCACAGAATAAACTTGATTTTGGTTCTCCTAGAACATAGGTTGTGACTACAAACACTATTCTTTGGGGGGTTGGACTAGATGATCTTTCAAGGTCCCTTCCAACCCCTAACATTCTGTGATTCTGTGTAATATAGTGTAAAAGCTTTGCTAATATCCCACTTCCTCCCCCAGAAACCATTTCGTTTAATAACTGGAGGAGACAGGAGTTGCTTATTTCAGATTTTAACACTATTTATTTATTTATTTAATTTTAATGCTTTGAACTAAGATGGGTCATTCATTTCATGTTGTCTGCTCCCATGAGGCATAACAAAGGATATTTTTACCACATTTTTAAATGAGAATACCATAAAAGATAAATGGTGGAGCCAGTTACAGTTTGGCACCCATCAAGCTACCGGGAAATAATTCAGTTTAAGGTTTACGACTGGAAATCTGCTACCAAACTAAATTCATCCAGAGCTTTTGGCTACAACTCTTCTAGAAAGTTTTTAATTTGTGATCAACATGTGGACACAGATTTACCAACGGGCCTACTTCCCAATGCTCATCCTTTTCCTTTGACTATGATCGTTCTTATCCTTTGAGAAGCTCTTTTTTTGTTCACTTCCTGCTGGATGTTACTGACAAATTTCGAACATGTAACACATGTTCAAGCTGACATTCTCTATAAAAGGGGCTCATTTATCCTCCTACTCCCAGTAGCAGCTAACTGGCTTCATCAGAAAGTGAAGACAGAGACAAACTGCTCACACTTTTGTTCCCCGCTCCTTCTCACCACCGCAAGAGCAGAAATTCAGAAGAATAAGATCCAAAATTTACTCTTCTGCCTCTGAGGGGGTTTGGAAAAGGACTAGAGAAAAAGCATAGTCTATTCATTCTTCCCCAGATCTGCTGAGGCCCATGCTGAGAAAACCAACATTATAAGAAAGCAGGATGATTTTTTGGAAGTTACAGAAAAAAAGGTAGTGTCTTAGTCTTGAAAGTTTCACAGAAGGTAATAGATCTGTAATACTGTTTCTTCCACCACATTGTCTAACTGTGGCTACACAATAGGAGGACAACAGAAAAAAGAAAAAGAGATAATCAAAACCATTAAGGCTTAAAAGCCCTATGTGAAGGAGAAGCAAGGTCTCTGCTTTGACTAACCACAATGAGCAGTTCTCAAAGTACCAGTTACTTTGTCCAGATTTTGTATGGGTGCATTTGCAGACGCGTATCCAGGCTGATGGGTCAGGAGAAGGGACAGTGGAAAAGGCCAGTATGAACCTCTGTGTTGCTTGTCCTTCACCAGTGACACTAATTTGGGTCTGTCCTCCCCTCCACAAGAAAACAAATTTTCATAAAACACGGAAAAACTTAACATCAAGACTCTCTTGTCTTTTGTCAATTTTGGGTGAAACTGGCTGGCTTTCATGGGGATATGTAAAAATGAGTAAAAAGCCTTGATCCTTAAGGAAAGCAGAAAGGTTTACATATTTCTTCTAGCCAGCCATGCTGGTTAGCATTCACTTAAGCATTGTTTATAGTGTATCCTAAATTTTAGTTCATCTGTTCCCACTGAATTTTATCCCCTGCTTGTCGTCTCTTTGTTTATAGTAAAAATTCCTTTAACAAAGCATTTGCATTCTGATCATCTTGTGAATTATGTTGGGTTTTCCTTCACATTCTATAAAAAACAATTTTCCCACAAGAGTCCCTAATATGTACCACATGTATCAGGATGAAATTCCCAGAGGCTAGTAACTTACCCAACTTGTGAGAGTTTCTTTGGCACCTATACATTTTTCCTTGGTTGAGTCAGCTGTTGCAGCAAATTAAGTACTAAGAACACATTTAACCCCTTGGACCTTGAAGTTAGGCCACAGCTAGAAAAATGTGTCTGCAAAAAGGTGTGTGGACACTGATTGTTTTTATTACTCAAATACCCACCAAGTGAAAGTTTTTAGTCACTGGTTAATGTCTTGCACTACTACTTTGTATGGAGTAGCTGCAGAAACAAAAGTGATATTAAGACATATTACATGAAAGAAGTTATCTAACTTATTCAGTGTATTGTCCCAGATTACAGTTACTCTGACCTTTTAAAAAGTTTATTTGGTTGTCCTCTCATCAGTAATATGACTAACAGTAAAAAGCCAATTTCTTTCCAACTCAAGCTAATAGAAGCTTAAAATAGGACATTACTACTTAGAAGAGACCAAACTCCCTTTAGGAAACTTCATTAAATATTTTCTCCCCTGGTTTAAATATGCTGCTCTACTAAATTTCATGTGTTTTGGTTTCCTAGTACAGTATCTTAACTTTACACTACCCTAGACACTTAAGAACAACATAGTATCTCGAATACTTATTTTTGTGGGTTTGGATCATGAGCAAACTATGAGCACCTCTCTCTGCAGCTTGAACACATTTCATGACAGTATTTACTGCTCTCTATATAATACACACAACATTGTTTCTCCTTATCTGCAAATATCCATTGAGTTCAGAGTCATCACTGTCCTATTTTATAGGATTCTAAAAAGAATCATAAAATCTCTCTGGTTAGATAAGACTTTCAAGATCATCAAATCCAATCACTAACCCAGCACTACCAGATCACTACTAAACCANTAAGGATCCTTACTTGGAAATACTGCAGCTGCAAATACCTATTGTATGCATTTCTGAATTAAAATGAAGAGAGGCGAGTAACTAGTTTTGGGTTTCCAAACGGCTTTCTGAAGAAGCATAATTCTCCCTTCCTACTTCATACTAAAATCAAGCCACCAAAATTTATGTCAGAGTTACAGCCAAACTCTCCTACATATTTACATAACACCACTTACGAAAAACAGCTCTAAAATACACCCTGGTGCATGTACTGAGCATCTTAATATTGGGGAAAAAAGTATGGAAAGATGTTGGAGAATCAACTTAATGAGAAACAACTAAGTAAAACTGTTGTTGAACCTGTGGTCTATAAGACAAGAAACTGCTCTAACAAAAAAACCCCACAAACATATAAGAAAAGATTTGCAGTAACATGAAACTCCGCCCTTACAAGTGACTTAAAACTGAGGAAAAACTGCAAAGAAACTAAATTTCAGTTAATTTTCATCAGTATGAATTTACAGATCATTAACCTCTTTAGTACCTTTAATCACAGTCCAGCTCTGCTATTCTTTTTTACTTTAATTAACATTTTCATTTAATTTGTTACTGTTTGGTAATTAGTCCAGTAACTATTTTGTAAAATCCTATTTAGTTTATTGCATGCTGGGCACATGTTAGTACCCTCAGTCCTTCAACCCACCTAGAAAAAAACAAAAGTAAAAGGATCTTTCAGATCACTGGAGAGGGATGTTAATTTTTTTAAAAAAAGATACATTCCTCCAATTTATTTTTTTTAAAGTATACAGGAGCACCAGATTTTAAAGAAGTGTACAGGGGCAGTGTTTCACCATAAGGATGGCATTAATGTGGAATCTCATCATATCTGTATTCAGCTGAACAGGAAATGAGAGCTAATTTTAAACCACCTCAAGACAAATACAGTAAGAACTTAGTTCACCTCAAAGCGATATGAGTAAAGAAGCTAGCATTCTTGGCACAAACTTAAAGGGGATTTGAGGGAGTGAAGCATCTTAAGTTATCCACCAAATCAGTGGCAGAGTCAACAACAGAGGCAAGGGCTGCTACCATTAAGACATGGCTCTATCCATAAAAGGCTTCCATTTTGCTACACTTCACAAAGCGAACCTGAACCTGGCCTTACATTATGTATTTCCAAAAGGCATGAAATAAATCAACAAAACTAAAACAGATCTTTCACACACATCTGCCTCTAAGCTGCTTTAAATAAATAGCTGCTTTAAGTAAAATTGCTTCCAGGCAGCAATTAGCTGACATTTTCTACCATTGTTTTCAGAGCAAGCTTAAAATTCTGAGCTAACGTAGGGATGTATCACAGAACCATATGCAATATTTTGTCAGTTTTAGCATTATCAAGCATGGAGATAAGCTGTAATAATACTGGACATGGCAGATGTATGAGACAATCTTCTCAACTAAAAAGTAACAAACCTTTTCTCCCAGTAAGAAAAGAGGTTTTTTAAATCCAAAAAGTTAAGGGATAGCACTATTAAAAAAAAAAAAAAAAATGCTTAAGAAAATCAGTTTTCTGAAGAGCACACAATTTGTCTAAATGTTAATACTAAAATAGTAAGTGAAAAACTATGAAGCATTAACTTTAAGAGGTGAATCCAACACATGTTTAAATTGCAGCACAAGACCTGCAATTATCACCAACTAGCAGCAATGGAAGGAGGTCATACTGAATAGACATTACAGTTCAGTATGTTTATACACATTACACACGGATAAATGATACAGACCACTTAGCTTTCTCCAAAGTGTGACAGCAGTAAACATCACAAACAGATTTCCTACCTGGTTCATTAGAGCAATGTATTAAAATAGTGACAATTTGTTTCTAAATTACACTAATTTTCAAGTCTTACACTAGTAAACTGTTTTCCTAAAAAGCTATTTGCTCAAATAATCTTATATGGTAAAGTATGGTTTCCTAAAATTAAAACAACTTTCAAGCTTTTGATACGAGTCTTAAAGGAGATGCCAGAATCTCAAGCAATGGCAACAGATGTTTCATTTATGCCCTTTCCTAAGAAACACCTCAGTAAAAAAAGTTGAATTCAGCTCAGTGCTGTAACTGTTTCAACTCCACTAAAACTAAAGAACCTGGCTGCTACTGATGGAAGCTGAAGGTTTCCAAGGGGGAAACAGGATTTCACATAGTTCTCTTCACTGGGGTGAATCGCATTTTGCGCAGGATAAAGTCATCCCAACTTGACTTTACTCTACGTTGGTTCTTACTAACAGATGATAAAGAGATATGCAAGGAAAAGTGTATTGTAATCAGCATCTGCAAACAGAAAGCTGTTATGATTAAGAGAAAGCTGATGTATCAAATAAGTTTCTATTAGACTTTTTTATTTTATAAAGAGAATAGTCACACTCAGGAAGCCTTCTCTTTCAAATCAAAGCAGTCTTTTTCTGCAATTTGCAGAATTATTATTTTCAGGATTCTATACTTCAAGAGGGTTAATGCACATCAACAAAGCAATTATCTGTCACAAGGGCAGATGAGAAAAGTGAGAAGTTCTATATGTTGCTATCAACATATTGCACCCAACATGAAAGACAGCAAATAGGTCAGTGTAACTGCTTTTAATAGCCTTTATTACAAGGTGCTGAAAATAGTGCAGCTGAGCAATGGTCCTAAGAGTGAAGCCCAGTCACAAACTGGAAAACATCTGCTTTAGGAAAGAAACCCAAACTTTACTGTCTTATCCAACAGCTAGGATTACAGTTGCATTCATAGTTAAGGTGGTTACAACACACTTTCAGAAATTATCCATTTTCCAACTGAGACATCAGTATTGCTAGATAAATCGAAGAACATACAGCAAAACACAGTAATGTCAGGGTATATGAAGTTGTCTTCCCTTCAGTTCCAGCCTGCAGCAAAAGATTGGTAAAAAAAGGAAGCAGTTTCCTCCCTGCTTTCTATCCTATGGCTTTGCCTAAGTAATTCTGATACCTTAGTCTCACTTTGGCAAATGACCTAGTCTTTATATGTCATAAGTATTTTTGTTGCAAGTTCACTATGAGCTCACTTGTAAAAACATGATTCTATTAAAGTTTCCCTGACCTACCCTTCCCTCACTGACTTTCATAAATACCCCAAAAACTTTCACTATTTCAGGTCAAGCTTCAAAGTAAAACTGATGTTGAAATATTTTTTTCTGTATTTTCTCATTTTTTGCAATCATACCTGCACGGGCCACTGTCTGCATAGAGAAGGAAGGTGTCTGCATCTTCATGGCTGTGGAAGGGTAGATTCTCTCTGCCATACTTATTAAAGGTCTGGCATGTCAATAGCACTCTTATTCTGGAGTAGCAAGCAGAAACAAAGTTTCATATTATTTCCTCATTATGCTAGTTTAATCTTTGTATCTAACACGAAGGAGAAGAGAAGAATTCACAGGTGCTTTGGGGGCATCTCATCAATACATGATTTGGTTTTGCCTATCCACGAGCATTCCTCTATGATTTTCCCCACTTTTCTTCCACTTCAAAAAGGTCATATTTGCCATACAGTGTAATCCTTGTCTCCTATACATAGATGCTGATGACAATTATCTTTACATGCATCCAAGGCAACACATTTTCCATTTCTTGGGAAGACTGCAAAAGGCAGACTCCCAGGGTCATCATTTGCACCTCACACATTCTTTCACAGAATATTTAACAGAAAATGCCAAATGCTACTCAGTCACGTTCTCCACTTCACAACTAATGATGATGGAGAATATTCTTCTTTCTCACCCCCTTACCTAGCCCCTACAGATATATATAAGAAGCACAGCTTGTATTCTCTGGATACAATTGGATGCATATGCTGGGGTAACAAACACTAGCATGAGGGATAGCCATTCACTACATTTGCTCAAAACCTTAGCCATTTTTCCCTAAAAGTATCAGTCATTTCAGTGGACCATTACTCACAGATTCTGCCCATTGGATGCTGTATCAGTTTTGAGAAAAATGCTTTGCAAGGCAAAATAGTCCCACCAAAACAGTTACAGGCACTCACTTGGATACTGATGGTAATCAGTCGCTGAACTGAAAGTCAGTTGCAAAGGACACAGTGAAAGTAAGAAGTGAGAATTATATTAACTCATATTACTTAAGCAGTGACAGCTTGTGGAGACCCTATGTCTCTGTACAGTCCAGGGCACTCTACAAAAGCATAGGAATACACAGGTCCTAATTCAATGAGCATATGACACAAACAAAAGCTTCCATGAAATTTTGACATCTAAGTCTCTGGTGACATAAAATTCATACCAATTCAGTTATAATTTTACTTCAAGCTGTTTAATAACTAAGCAGAACCAGTATGATGAATAACTGCTGGACAAATTTTAAAAACACCTATGACACAGCTTTCACAAGCCCAGAATTTTTTGATCATTCATGTTCATGCAGAATTTAGTTCATGCCCTACTTTTCTACAAAACACTGGTGCTCAGTGAAGCACTGTTACTTAGTCATGCATTTGGTCCAAACTATCTTGACTGGCACTACAATTTCTATCCACAAAGTCTCCAAACAAAGAAGAAAAATCTCAACTTTCAGAGATACAAGAGAACCCCTTAATTAATTACAAGAGCAACAGAGGAGGTTATCCCCAGCAAGTTCTATAACTAGCTCAGTTCATACAAGTTTATTTCTCTTAACACACACACAAAAAGATCAGAAACAAATGTCTACCTTAATAGCACTTTCCATTTGCCCATTTGTACAATTCAGACTGCGTGTGCAGACAGAAGGAAGAGATGTTATTAGATCAATCTTGTATCTGTGTGGCATTTTTTTTTCTAGTTAACATTTTAGAATTTGTTGTATAATCTATTTCATGTCAGAAAAGATGCACATGGTTGAATTAACGCTTCTCTCAGCCCTCAGCTACAACCACGGGAAGCTGGTAAATTTAATTGTGTAGTCTTAGCACTACATTAGTAATTTCTCAGTTACTGTAAAACTATTAAATGACAGCACTACAAGAGTTTAACACAGATGGGCTGGTGGTTGTTGATGCTATGGGCACGACAGCACGCATATGCACACACATACACTGACTGCAATCAATGGGTCAACCTCAAGGAGAACTGGACACCCTCACAGATAAGGTCAGATACATGGCAGAGACTCAGAGTAGAATACTGCGCATGTATGCACGCAAAGCACTATAGTAATTGGTGAGGATGATTTAATTGATATCCTCTTTGTTTTTGCAACTTGAATTCATTGCAAACTCTTGTTTCTGTATCACTCTTGTAGGATGCTTCATTTCCAAATTCTCCTTACTAACAAGATTAAGTGGCTTCACAATACATTCTAGTTCATAGCATCCTGTGAGACATTCACTTTTACTTTATTAAGCAGAAACCAGAAGTTAACTAAAGAAGGTAAACCCCATCTTTTTTTAGAACTGGCTATTTTTATGTGCTTTTATAATTCTAACTACCTACCTTACTCTCTTGAACAATAAATAAAACATTCTAATGATAGACATTTTCTGGAAAAAGGTATCAGCACCCCCACTTCAACATCAAAAGGTAAGCCAGCAATACTAGGCCTTCCATAATCCACATTTATCTTTGACAGAAGACAAATAGAAACTGCTTTCATATTCTAACACAAACATTTCTCCATCTATAGCATCTAGCAAAAGATTTTTTAAAAAAGATCTTTTTAAAGATTTCACCTGATTCTCATTTCTGAATAAAAGGCAAGTTTTCCAACAGTTTTCTCCAAATCATTTCTTTGATTGCCACAAGATACTGCAAAACTTGAATTTAGGAATGTAACAGACAGTCTAGCCTATCGAGTGGAGGTTGCTGGGAAACAGAACACAAGTAAAACCCTCTCACACGTTTATCTTAAATATGCTGCTTCTTTTCTCCTCATAGTCCATGCCAGAGCACAGCTTCTCACTTACTCCTTTCATGACTTAGGTATTTTTGGCTAAACATCCATGGCTGCTCCTAGCAATGAGGTGAACGTGTGCTACCAACAGTTCGAGGTGGTGAACAAGCAGAGGGGCTCTAAGCATCCTTAAACACCAGCTCTCTTGGGCTGAGAAGGGACATAACCCAAGCACTCAAACACCAGTGAACTGAAGAGGAAGAGACCAAGACCTTGACCTGTAGGAAACTGCTATCTCCAGCTGTGACTGGTCAAAACTTCAAATGGAAGCAGAAGGGGAGAGTTTGGTCGTTTGGTACCTTTCCCGAAACTACACCATAGCACTTACATGCATGTATAGAAGTCAGAAAGAATATGAAATGAAGTAACTTACTCACAACCATTTGATGATTAAGCAACAGTGACAAAATCTGAAGAACCCTATTCCCTGTTCAGCTGAGCACATATGCTACATACTGGGTGCTGAAATGTCTAAGCACATGCTCCTGGCAGTGCTGGTTTCTTCCAGGTTTTTATATCATTGCAAGCTACACAAACTGGTAAATAAATACAATGAATAATAACCTTTATCACTGCTCACTACATACCCAGTCTTATTCTCCTGCTTCTCGTATTTCCTTTATAGGGTATACAATTCATTATGGAAAGTTTTCTAGCACAGTCGTAGAAATTATTTTGGCTTAAAACTAACAAAAAGAAAAATCTCTTTAAGGATACCAACAGATAGGCAGAACATGGTATATCTCTGGCTGTTCTCCAACTTCCACAGGTATTTNAACATAGGAGGTTTCTTCTCATATTTAGGTGGAACTTCTTCACGGTGAGGGTGACAGAGCGCTTGAACAGGCTGCCCAGGGAGGTTGTGGAGTCTCCTTCTCTGGAGACGTTTAAAGACCACCTGGACGTGTTCCTGTGCAACTTGGTCTAGGTGATCCTGCTCCAGTGGGGGGATTGGACCAGATGATCTTTTGAGGTCCCTTCCAATCCCTAACATTCTGTCATTCCGTGATTTTCAGATGCTTAAAAGCACATTTATCACTGAGGAGAATGACAGCTTTGGCAAACAAATTACAATCATAATTTTTGTAGTTAAAGTGCAGAGAAACTTAAAATAAGAGCTAAAATTCTGAATTTCATTTGAGCTATCAAGTGTAACTGTACACTTACTACACATGCTTTTTATTTCTCTGATGTGCAAACCATTCCTGTCAAATCCCCCAAGCAAGTGTTCAGTCCCAAGGTCACTAAAAACACATATTTCTCTCTTCTCTTATCTCTGGAAATTAGTTTTGGTATATTTTTTGAGGATTCTCAGTCTTTTTAAAAGAAGAATAAGGCTTTTCACCATGTCAAATTTTTATTTAAAATCCCTTACTGGCCTTTATTACATACAGCCTTGTAAGGCCTCTGTTACCACAGTGTAACTACTATCTTCCAAAACTGCTATTTGAAAAAACCTGTTGTTCACAGCCACTTAAAAAAAAAAATAAGCAGGAGAAAGTGCTAGTATTGTACTTTGAATGGCACAAAGCATAAGAACAGGTCTCTAACAAGACCTGTGCAAAAGAAGGGCAGCTAGCTACGCTTTGACAAGTCATGTCTCTGTTGCTACCTCTGACTCAAAAGAGGAAAACAACAACATGCAGCCAACCACTATAGGAACTTATGCCTGGATTCCCCCTTTCTATGCACCAGATTTCATAGGGCAAGCCATTTGGCCTTTGAGTTCAATACTTACAAGCCTCACACCATCTTTTCTCCCAATCCAACACCAGCCAAGTCATGACATTTTACAGTGGTAGTTCTTTTCCTTGATTTCAGATTACCTCCACTTCTCAATGAACTTTGTTTCTACTCCTGTTATTACTTTCTGCTCCTATTTAATAAAGGTTTTGCTCTCCAGCTCCTCAAGATTCTTCCCCAATTTTTCTATCCATAGCACTTTCATGTCATCTGTCACAAAGATGATGTGTTCTCTGCATTGCCCACACAAAGGAACAGAAAGAGAAGAGAAGCTATATTTTAAACATGAACTGGAAAAATTACAATAAATATCTCTGGCTAGTAGAGAAAGCCTCTACTTTGTTGTTGTTAACACAAATGAGCAGGCAGACTTGTCATATAAACACACAGACACCTATGAAACGTGGTGTCAATGTCTACTTGCTGTGTAAAGTCCCTTACCTCAAACTGAAATTGTAAATCCTCTTCTTTTTTAGCTCAAGTGATAGAACTACTGCATTTTCAACTCAGTACACTTTCCTGTATGTTTACTTTCCTGAGTGATCTAACATAGCTATGTCAGGTTTTATTGTTTCAAAGTCTGCTCTGTCTCATGTTCATCTTTATTTCTAAGGATTTTAATTTCATTTTAATTTACCAGGGTTTAACCAATTTATGCTTGCCCTACTCTATACTTCCTATCCATTCTGCTGTTGCTGGGAGATGAAACTTTACTCATGACATTTTTGAATCAAAAGAGAGACTACTGTCTATTCAGCACACTGGCAAATCTTCTTTTCTTTAAGCTATTTTTTAAGCAGTGACAACCCAGCAGTCTTTATATTTACCTTCTACATCTATTAATTGTATTGATTCTAAATCTCATTTGCTTAACAGAAAACTGATTTGTCAATCAAGCAATGATGGTTAGGAAAGTGGTAACCCAGTTAAGCTTTTCTGATCCTTAAGTCTTATATAATTTCATAAAATATTATACAACAGTAGAAAAACATTAACTAGAAAAAGAATAGAAAATTACATTGACATACTAGCACCTCCTTCCTTCTGCCTGCGTGCACACAGTCCATGAATTGTACAAATGAGCAAACTGGAAGTCAATCAAGCGAAAGATGCAGCTGGAAATAATAACCATCCAAACCTGTGTATACATGTTACCTCCAGGCAAAAACAAAAGAGCTGCTCATCCAGATGTTTTGCACCTCCACACTAACAAAGACCTGTTATGCTACCATGATTGATCTTCTCTTCAAATTATATTGAACATCACTGTTTTACATCTCTAATAAACCTTTTCATGTTATAGCCATGGAACTGCATAAAACTAAGGATCAGCTTAACTGGGATACCATTTCCCTAACCAACATTGCAACTAATAGCATTTATAAAGGTAAATTTTATAGTAGGAAAAGACGAGAGCTAGACTCAAGCAAACTATATCATTAAAAAGGTGCCCATTGTAAGAATTCTTATGCTCAAGAAGCCCAATGCAAGCAAGAAGAACCAAATAATATTTATTCCTGGACTGATTCTAATGAAAACACTCAGATTTTATAAGTCAAGATAATTCATACTGCCACGTCTTGAAGTAATTTCTCCTTGTGTGGATTGATTTAATCTGTGAGAAACCACCATGTGATGACCTAAACGTTGAGACTGAACTACCTAGACCTCCTCCTCTAAAAGAAAATATTTCACAATAGTTCTTTATAATATCTATTTTTTTATCTTACAGATAGAAAATTCAGGTTACCTGGATCAAACGGAAGAAACATGTGTGCAAATAGCACTCTCTCCTTGACTTCATCATGTGCTTGTAGGCATACCTATGCTTCCAGTCCTGTCTTGCTGGCTCTCACAAAAGGATGACTGAGCAGTTCTTTCCCTCCTCTGTGAGAGACAGCACCTATGTATCTCTCAAGGTCTGTGTGTACATTGGAAGCACCTGCCCCTCAGCCCATGAACTTCACTCACATCTAAATTATAGTAATTGCTGAAAGAGCTAGCAATAGCATGAAAAACTATCCACAAGAACCTTGACACGAAAAAAGCAGGATCTAGGGAAAAGAAGAGTGAATGTCTGTGAGGACAGTTCATGATCCTTAAAGTGTGTATTTAGAAGATATTCTGCTAAGAATTCAACTTGGCTTGTTTTTTGCAGATCCAAACATAGATTCTGAAGGAGAAATACACTTTATAAGTGTAGCTTATAAGGAACCAGTAAGTATGCTTCTTATACGTTCGATGCTATGTCTGCTTAATAATGTTTAGAAGAAAGTACAGCCTAGCACTTTCTCCAAGGCAAGCACATGAAATATCTACCTGTGAACAAGTCATGTGTCATATCTACAGCTTCAGAAGTCCAAACCATGACTGTGACCTCATAGCTGTGAAGTTTATTTTTCAACTGATATTTGAAAACATATTCTAAGCATACAACCAAGCAAGAAAGGAAGCAATACATCAAAGACTAGTCAGTGGCACAAGAAAAATTGATTAGTTTACTGCTTAGCACACCCTACTCCAAATCTCCCACTTCAAAGGGAAGAATTATAGTAGTAATCTTGTTCAGATTCCACAAATACAACAGACTGATGTGGGAAAAGAAGCAGGTCCTGCCAAAGCAGCAGCAAGATGCTATATTCCTCCACAAATGCGCTGCTGCAGAAAGGGAACACAGAGGTTCATTTGACTCTGAAGGTGGTTCCTTAAACACACCACACAGTTCCACAACTATCAAATTCCACCTTCTTCACCAAGAATGACACACTGAGAAAAAAAAAAAAAATCAATCACCTACACTAACTTGGAGAGCAGTATTTAATGACAAACAGCACATCTGCCTACTATCTTCACCTTTTGCAACACTCCTATTATGTTCAAATATGAAAAAGTCATGCCATATGAGCAAAGCAACATTCAGAAAAGTGAATCAGGTAAAACAATCACTAGACTTTTGTTCCAAATGTGAAGAGATCTTATTTGCATGCCATTATTTATACTCAAAGCAAAAGAGAGAAAGGAAAGTTTAACTAGGAATTGCAATTGGTTAGTGAACAGTTCAAGGTCAAGTGAGGATTACTCCAGGCTGTCTTTATTAATCGAACAATTTAATGTTTATAGACATTTGTTTTGAGAACTAAACATGGTAAAGATAGAAAAGGTTTAGTTCAAAACTTGTGGGTAGAAGGTGTTGGAGAAGGCAGAAATCAGCACTATTTATTTTCTGAAATAATGGTGCTTGAGTTCTATGTCCACTGGAAAAGTTTTATTTTCCCTACAACACTTGTTTAATGATCACTAGCTTGTGGGCACATGAGTAAGTACTAACAGAAACATAGCAAAACAAAAATACACACACACTCCCACAATCCAAACTTTGGCATTTGCAACAGTCATTTGTATGTAACATTTCGGAATTAAACAAAGAGGCTGGTAATACACTAGGGAATGAAGTATACACTATTTTCAAAGCAAGACCCAAAGAGTGGTAGGATAATACCAGGGGACAGGGAAGTCTAATTGCCACACAGTTATCTGGCCCAACAATGCCTATTACTGGAACTCAGTTCTCAGCAGAATTATGTAATAAACACAAAATTCTCCAGGTTTCTATGAAAGGCAACATGATTCAACCCATTTGCACACGGGAGTACTTCAGCCACTCCACATTTTCTCAGACATTGCAATTAATCCCTGCCTTGTAAGAAACCTTACATCCCATCTGCTTAAGTTCAAGTACTAGCTGCTTGAGACTTCACATTCACATTATTTAATTGGCACTGCATGAGGGACATCACAGCTGCTGAGTAACATTCCTTACAGGCCCTCATTATAGGGGCACTGATGACCACAATCAGTCCAATCCCACTTCCCAGCCCAATTTTCTGTACAGTATAGCTTTCAACTCGCCTTTGAAAGCCTTCTTAGCCAGAACTGCACAGCTGGCCTCTGTTCCTCCTAACAACAGAGAGCTTCTCGTGGCTGGTGCACAGCCAGCCTGCCAGTGGTAGCCAGTTATGTCACTCACCATCTTCCTGAAGATACCTGCTGAAACAGAGCAGCAGAAATGCTCAATGTTTGTTGTGAGGCTTGCATCAGTCAATCCAGCAGTGAGCTAAGTAACAACATCAAGCGGAAGGACTCAGCAAAACATTAAAAGGTAATTTAAAAACAATTAGAGTATCTCAAATGAAATCTGTAATACAGATGCATAAACCGAAGAAAATACTAAATTTTGGCACTGCTCATGAACAGGATGGACAGTCCTGGCATACATGTCACATACAAAAAGAAATCAATGACATAAGCAAGGTTTTTGATGCTCAATGTATTAACTGAAAGTTGCAACAGGCACCCTTTTAGTGACACAGATTGCTTAAGTTAAGCTCCTATCTCTTCCTACTATAAGGAAAGCATCCAATTACTGACTCTACTTCTGTGAAGCTCTCTATTACAGCTGAGAAAACCCAACAGTCTGGGCAGCTAGTGAGCAGCTGACCACCTACAAACTAGAAAGAATTGATCTTTTCCCATTTATTTCAGGCAGTCTAGGATTTCCACTAAGATACCATGCCTAACCCCGCATGTGTACATGGACACCAAACAGCATGAAATGCAAAGTCTGCCTCTCCATCCTGTAGTGTGCAAGGCTTAACAAACGTGGACCCTTTCTCCAGTCCCATGTTGCTGTAGGGTAATAAAGCTAGTGGCTGTGCTTTTAAATGTTTCAAGGGGAGGGCTTGAAAAATGTATAAGTCTGCTGAAACAGCAAAAACTATTCACAGTATATTAAGTTAAAATCTGTCTCTTCCAAGGACTAGAAATCTGGTGCAGGCTTCTAATTAGAGTTTAGGAAGGAAATTTACAGCAAGGGAAGAATGTGTCTTTAGAACTGGCATTTTGGTAGTTCCAAAATATAAACCAAATTGCCTGCTGATCAGTAACTATTACTTCAGTCCTCCAGCTTTAATACATTCTTATTACCAGCTGAAATCAAGTTTCCTTGGATAGGAAGTCTATAGTTAACCCCTAAGCATTTAATAGTCGGTTCACAAATACCTTCTGCATAATTAAGACTTATTATAGACAACAATTTCAATGTGGTTATCGCAAAAGAAGGTGTTCTGAAAATACACAGTAGTTGTTGGCCATTAGCAACTTGTTATGCTTCTATAAAAACAGAAAAGAAATCTACATTAGAGGAGTAACTTCCTGCGGGAGTTCAGAACTATCAGATCCATGCTAAGGAAAGCGCCAGATCTGGTACAGTTAAGGATGATAAGCAGCCACTGTTCAAAGAACAACTAAGAGCACTTGCAAAAAGTATACCTGCCTGCTACTCTTTGCACTGTATGAAAAGGGATCTAAACTGGCCACCACCAAGTGATCAGTGATCATCACCAAGTTGAACAGAAATTGCAGCCATTCCCTGATGCTGTTTACAGATTTGTTTGCATGTAAGGAGCAGACTATTAGCATTCCTTTACTAACCTGAGTTGGAGGAGTGACCTCAGCACATCCTGTCTCTTTGGGACTGAAAAAAGGTACTACAGACTAAGCAGAGACTGCACTGTAAACTCACATCAGGCAGTCTGTAGCACAGGCACACTAAACAGACCAACAATTTTTCATGGGACTCACAGCTCCAGAGAAAATACTGCGATCATTGAACCTGACCTAGGAGACACCATAATCTTCAATGCCCTGAGAAAACAGAGTAAATTTTGCTTAGCTCCAGCTGTGCAGAGCACTGTTGGGATTTGGAGAAATGAAGAGGATGGAGAAGAAGATAAATGAACGTCACCTGAGGGATTAGAACAAGACTAGGGTACCATATAAATCAGCTGAGACACAAATAAGGACTGCCTGCATGCTTTTAGCCCTTGGTCAGTGAGGTAGAATATGCCCATTTTCACTGCTCAAGCACATCACAGTGCTGACCTCAGCTGACACAGCAGCCCACTGAGCCTGTTGGTGCCCCAAGAGTAATATGCTGTACTTCAACTGTCTACTGGACTGATGAAAGAAGCAGCTAAACTTTCCTTCCCAAAGAAGAATCAAAAGACAAAGGGGACACTAGCAGCAGGAGGGAAATTTCTGTTAGATAATGGGAAAGAAATAGCTCATGTTCCACAATCCCTCCTTCAGGGGCCATGCAAGCACACAGACATACTGTTGTGCAGAAGAGCCCTACTGTGCTTAGAAGAACTGGGGGTACACAGTGGACAGGGTCTTTTCAAATATCACCACTAGTAAGAGATTACTTGTGGATAGTCCCTGAAGGGGTCTGGGCTCTGTTTCATGCACAACGGAAGTGTATGATTCTCTCTAGGAAACTAGTAACATTTGCAACTCCTGTGACTAGAAACTTTCGTGCTTGCTCTTAAAACAGTTCAACTTCTTCCCTTCAAGAATTACAAAGCATAAGTTTTATTAACCTGCAGCAGCATGTAACTGAAGTGGGAAATGGGGCAGAGCCCCTCTGTCCAACCTGCTCTGGTGGGGGGGAACGCTGGACTCAGTATCCACCAGTTAGACTCTCTGGTTCTGCTACCAGCCTCTCAGGACAATTTGCCACCGTGTCTTGGGCTCTCCATATCTGTAAACAGAGATGCATATCTTTCTCCTCTGTGAAACGCTTTGAATTCCACAGTTAAAATCCAAAAGTTAAGTATTATGGCTGAACCCCACAGAATCTTAGCTGAAAACTGAAAGACTACTCATACTTTAACTATACCATCATGTGCTCAGATATATAAATGAGTAAAAAAAAAAGTCTTATTGCTTCTAAACTTACAAGAAAACCACACTGAGATCTTCCCTCCAGAGCACCATCAGAAACATTCAGAAACATGAGGACTGGAAATGAGGAAGGAAAGGTGTATGCCAAAACACCAGTACTCCTCCCCTCCCTTCCTCTCAAAAGCCAACAACAGTAGCTGTGTTCACCATGCTAAACGTGCTGAAAAGGCTGGATTAGAGCTGCCTGGCAAAGCCCTGAGTGTACCAAAGGAGCCCTCCATGCATTCACTCAGAAAAGAGGACATGCTGCACAAGTGATTCCACACAAATCTGAGGAGTGGCATTCTGGTGTTTTATTGACCACACAGCACAAGCATGTGGGTTTTCCTTGCTATGATAGTGAGCAGGGTTGTGAAAGCAGAGTAAACTCAAACATCAAGCAGCCCACATGCAATTGACTCCAGACACAGGAATGAGGAAAAGGAACATAATGCACAGACACAGAGACTGCTCTGTCAGGTACTGCAAAGGAAATGGTATGAATGGTCTTGTGAATAATTTTGTGGAAATGGGTGTTTTTCTGAGATGTCTCATGTTTGTCTGAAAGCTGACATAAACTTGTATATTTGTAAGGATAAAAGATGGTCATCCATGGCAGAGCTAATCTATTAGCTTTTGTGCTAATGGTTATGGATTTGTGTATGTGTGCATTTACAGTACCAGAAGGCATGATTACTATATGACAGGCAAAGATGCTGGATGAAATCAGCCAGAAAGTTCCAGATGTTGTTTTACAATTTGCAGGAATAGCCATATAGTTGTCTCAGAAAACAATTAGAGAAAGTCAATTCAGAATTCTCTGGTGTGGGAGGGAAATGCTTCAATAGATAACAGATATGAAAGTGACAGCCCTTCCTAACATGTTCAGACTGAGAAAAGGTTACCTTTATTTAAAACAGTATCAGAACAAAAAAAAGCTTCTACTTCCAGCCTTCCTTCAAAGTTTTTGGTTTTTTGAAGGTTTTTCTTGGGGAGGAAGGAGGGAAATGGAAGAAAGAGGGTCTACTCTATTCCTACTGTCTATGCTCAGACTGATAATTTACTGCCAAAAAAACCCATGATTGGCACTTGAGAGTTCGATTTTTAAACTTGACCTGTATAAGGGCTATTTGTAAGAGTAGTGGTCTACCTGACCTTCCCATTCTATCAGGAGAGAATAACACAAATCTAAAACTGCCTCCTTTTATCCTCTAAGTTAATGCATCAACTCTTTTCATCCAGAAGTTCAAATGAAGTGTTTCAGATCACCAAAAAAATTTTATGAACCTAAGTTTTTAGCTAGGCAAAAAGATCATAGAATCATTGAATAGTTTAGTTTGGAAGGCACCTTTAAAGGTCATCTAGGCCAACCCTGCTGCAGAAAGCAGGGATATCTTCAATTAGATCAGTTTGCTTAGAGTCCTGTGAAACCTGACCTTGAATGCTTCCAGGGATGAAGCATGTATCACCTCCCTGTGCAACCTGTTCCAGTGTTCCACCACCCTCATTGTAAAATATTTCTTCCTTATCTTTTAGTTTAAAACTATTACCTCTTCTCCTATCACAACAGGTCCTGCTAAAAAGTTTGGTCCCATCTTTCTCATAAGCCCCCTTTAAGTACTGAAAGGTCACAACAAGGTCAGCCCAGAGCCTTCTCTTCTACAGGCTGAACAACCCCAACTCTCTCAGCCTTTCTTCATAGGAGAGGCGCTCTCATCCTCTGATCATTTTTGTGGCCCTCCTCTGGACCCGCTCCAATAGGCCCATGTCTGTCTTTGTGCTGAGAACTCCAGAGCTGGACACAGTACTCCAGGTGGGTTCTCAGCAGAAGAGAGTAGAATCAGAGAATCACCTTCCTCGACCTCACCACGATTCTTTTGATGCAGCCCAGGATAACCATTTACATCACAAAAGCCACATAGCAAAGCTGGCCATCCTACAACAGAACGGTAACAAGTAAGACAGCACTGAAAACTGCTGACAGAAAGTTGACATGTTTCAGGAATGACTGGGAACATCTTGGTCTCATTTCTAAGCAGCTGTCCAGCTTTCACCAACTCACTCTGTTACTCCATATACCAGAAAGTTTAAGTATAGCTGGGGTTTCAGAGTGCAAATCCGCTGTGTCATTAACGGGCTCTGTTCAAATCCCATTTGCTAATGACCATTTCCCTTGGATTTCTTTCCTCCCTTTATAAAACCATGATCAATTCTTATGTCTAAGCAGCAGATTCATTTCAACAACTATCAAGCACTTACATGCCTTGCCTGTTAGAGCTCTAAGGAGTTCATAATCCAGTTTTCTCCACACATGAAAGGGAAAACAGGAACTGCCTAGAACTACTTAATCTCTTCAAATCTGAATGTCAATAACCTGTTGAACATACAGCAACATAGCCTGCATCTCTGCTTATGTTTCATTCCATACTGCTTTCTCATTTAATTAATGAAGATGAACACTAAAATATTGCTACCACATTTTCAACACCTCTAGAAGCTTAAAAGAGAATCCATACACACCACAGAGCATGTTTGCATTTAGCAGTCCTGTTAAACTCGCACCTCAACTCAGATTTCCTCTAGATTGATTCCCAAAGCCTGTAGTTCCCTGTCTTGACTATTTGCTGCTGTCTCCAAGCTTCCACCAGGGTAAAAAGCCTGCCAGCAGTTTTACCTCCCCTCCAGCTACAGCCCTATTTACACCTCCAGTCCACAGAAGTAAAGAGTCACTGGCAGCAAGGATTACAGATTTTTGTACTTCACTGTCATTACATAATGAAGATGATGTCTGTAACATCAGTACCAGTAGTACATACTGCAGAATGCTCTTCACCAAAAAGCATCTTCTACCCCATTGTAGACACTCTACCCCTAACTTCCATAGTTTTACTCTTCTAGCCTTCCAGACAAGCTTCACACACTCCAAATTCCTCCCACTTTGCTCAACCATATTCAAAAGTTACCACAAAAATATGATACTGACTGATAAAACTCGACATTCCTCTAAATGTCACAATTATTTTCCCTACCAAATGTAAGAAGACTAGATTTGCTTTACAATTAAATAAATTCCAGAATATAGACCAAATCAGAAAAGGAAAGATTATAAAATCTTTTTCAACTCTTCAGCTATGCTTATGTTAATAAACCTACTATTTATCACCAAGTGCACTGTCATTTTCTTCCTTTTACAAGTATAATGCTGAAGTATTTATGTATAAGCCTAATCAGTCCTGGATATAATTTCTGCACAGGCTAAGACGGCTCACTATTCTTATACATATTCTCCCACCACAAACATTAAGAGACATCAGAAGAAACCCAAGAGCCACTTGTTGTGGTTTAAGGTTTGAGGAGGGGGAGGGACAGGTAGAGTGGCTATTCCACTCCCCTTCCTGCCACACTCTATAAAAGGACACAGGAAGTTCTGCTCGCCCCTTCCTCCCTGGGATTGCTGCTGGGACCGCACTTCCGCGTGGCTGGCTACCAACCCCAAGAGGTTCGGAAGGAATCCAGCCACATCCGAGGATCGGAGTTGTATATATATCTTCTCTTAATACCTCTGTATATTCCCCTTCCTTTAATATCTCTATTGTTGTTCCCTGTTAAAAGTTGTAATCTTGATTTCCAACTTTGTGTGAGGCCTTTCTTCCTACCCCAGGAGGGAAGAGGGAGGGGAAAGAGGGGTGAAACAAATTCTGCTCCATGGAGATTGCCCTGAGCCACACGTTAGCAGCAGACCCTAGCATACATCTGCAATGCACAAAACCAGACATGAACAAGAAAGACGACATTGCTTGGCACGCTCTTTGCGTGTTATATCCTATCTACACCCTACTGGGGCGGGGAAACACACCATTTTTTTCTTTTTAATACTATATATGAATACAGTGGTGAATGACAATAACATCAAAAGGAAAGAAAAGGGGCATTTTAATATAAACAAACCCAACATTTATCCTAGTCAGGCTAATCATCAATGGACAGGTGAAAAATCTGATAAATTTGTAAACCTTCCATAAAAAGTTTAAACAGCCTAATACTAAACCTAAAAATCCTACCCATCTGAACAAAGCCAACACCAGCACTGTATTTCACTGCACAGCATCACAATTAAACATCTACAAGTCTTGGAAACAAAATGCTGAAGCTCCCAACTGTCTAGGGAAAAACAATAAATGGTACAAAACAACCTAAAATTTTTCACAGAATACGCTCCTCTATAAAGGTTGCCACATACACAGCTTTTGACTGAAAAACTCTTAGAATAAAAGTTCAATTTCTTTGTGCACATAGAGTCATTCAGAAATTTGTCTTGTATCTTGTATCAATTTTTCCAATGCTATATTCATCATTTGTTCTTTGGTTCTGTTAGTCTGCTCTGCATAAATTTAATCTCATTCTCAGAATGCAAAAAGATTTCTCACATCAAGCGGGTAAGTCTTGATTTAACCTTCTGACAATGTAACCATCTATTTTAAGTTTCTACATTTACACCCAGGCACTCCCTTAAAATTCACTTGCACTCTGCTCCCACCTTTCCTCCCCCAGAATTCAGCCAAAAGCTCATTTCAGCAAGAAACTGACTGAGCCAGCTGAGAAGTAACAAGAGACTCTCCAACAGACAACTCTAAAGTTATTGCAGGTATTCTGGCACTACCTAACAAAGAAACAAAATCAAAAACTGGGATGGATTTATCTTCACCCCCAAATACATGGAATTGCACCTTTCAAGTACAAATTTGTATTCCTATACAACTCCCATGTTATTCCCTCCAATTCTTTGCTTTCTTTAATGTAAAGGGACTCTCAACACTCAGCATCATTTGCTTCCTTCAGGGATCAATCTTGTAAAATCTCTGCAAATCCCAAGGGCAGCTTTTCATACAAAGTTAGTCACTTAAACATGACAGGCAAGAAAGAAAAACATAAATTAGAATTATGAATACAATAAAAGAGGATGAGAAGGGTTTGTATTTGTTGGGGGTTTTTTTTAATTGTCGGAAAACTCCTTTTCAGTAAATACTTTCATCCGTTGAATTACAGCATCAAGTACAGGAGAGAAACAATCTAGGGTTGAAATCAACTGACTTAAGGAAGGAAAAAAAAAAGAAAGAAAAAAGAAAAGGGAAAACTTATTTGAATATCATTAAGATGCTGTGACACTTGCATCTATTTCCCAAGTATTTCCTGGGACAGCAGTGCCTCTTAATTCACATCTTATGTGAAATCTCAGCATATTCCAGTTTTCCCATAATTTTATTTAACTTCTTCGCATCTTTCTTTTCTTTATAAAACCTTCCAAAAAGCCTTTAGTTCTCTCACAACAGATATATCCTCTGTTCCTTCTACAGATCCCAGATTTTCCCATGCCAAGTGGAAGTCTCTTTCCTAAATTGTAATGGGAAATGCCAATACTTAAGATTCAGAGCTTTAACCCATAAGCACTGGCTTTTAAGTCAACATAGCCGAAGCAAGTCCGCAAAATCACAAAGAAAGAAAAATGAGGTTCCTCTTGTGATCACTGTTGTTATAGTGGAACATACAAAAAACAGGTAGCTGGTGAAACCAAATCCCATTCTCTTGAGGTAAGAAAGTCTGGAGGACTCCACTGGTCAGTGAGGATTAGATTAGATATCATTTAGGCAAATTGAACACTCACAAATCCATGGGTCCCAATGGAAAGCACCCATGAGTGCTGAGTGAGCTGGCTGATGTTATTGCTAAGCCACTCTCCATCATCTTTGAAAGGTCCTGGAAAGCAGAAGTGCCTGATAATGGGAAGAAACCCCATGCCACTCCACTCTTTAAAAAGGGCAAGAAGGAGGACCCAGGAAACCGCAAGCCAGCCAGCTTCACTTCCATCCCTGGAAAGGTGACGGAACAGCTCATTCTGGAAGTGATCCCTAAGCATGTTGGGGAAAAGAAGGTTATTAGGAGTAGTCAGCATGGATTCAGCAAGGGGAAAATCATGCTTGACTACTCTGATAGCCTTCTATAACTGGGCAGATGAGGGGAGCAGTGGATGCTGTCTACCTTGACTTCAGCAAGGCTTTTGAAACTGTTCTCCAATAGGGATGCTTAAGAATCACAGGTTAGATTAGTAGACAGTGAGGTGGTTTGAGAACTGGTTGAACAACAGAGCTGAGGGTTGTGATCAGAAGTGAAGAGTCTAGTCAGAGGCCTGCAGCTAGCAGTTCTCCCCGGGGGTCAGTACTGGGTCTGGTCTTGTTCAACACAGAATCATAGAACCATAGAATGGTTTAGGTTGGAAGGGAATTTAAAGATAATCTAGTTTCAAACCCCTGTCATAGGCAGGGATATCTCTCACTAGACCAGATTGCAAAAGGCCTTATCGAACGTCATCTTCTACATTTTCAGTGACAGAGCCTCCACAACTTTCCTGGGCAACCTGTTCCAGTGCCTTACCACCCTCAAAGCAAAGAACTTCTTCCTTAGATCTACTCTAAATCTTCCCTNTCAAAGCAAAGAACTTCTTCCTTACATCTAATCTAAATCTTCCCTCTTCCAATTGAGCCCATAACCCCTTGTTCTATCACTAGAAGACCTTTTAAAAAAGGTCCCTCCCCAGCTTTCTCGTAGGTCCTCTGCAGATACTGGAAGGCCAAGATCTCCCCAGGGCCTTCTCTTCTCCAGGCTGAACAACCCCAAACACATTCATCAATGACTTGGATGAAGGGATGGACTGTACTCTCAGCAGGTTTGCTGATCATATAAAACTGGGAGAGGTGGCTGACAGACTAGAAGGTTCTGCTGCCACTTGGCAAGACCTAGACAGGCTGGAGAGTTGGGCAGAGGGGAACTTAATGAAGTTCAACAAGGGCAATTGTAGGGTCCTGCATCTGGGGAAGAATAACCCAATCCACCAGTACAGGTTAGGGACTGACCTGATGGGAAGCAGCTCTGCAGTGAAGGACCTGGGAGTCCTAGCGGACAATAAGTTCACCATGAGACAGCAATGTGTCTTTGTGGCCAAGAAAGCCAATGACCAATTAAGAAAAGCATGATCAGCAGGTCAAGGGAGGTTCTCCTCTCCCTCTATTCTGCCCTAATGAGGCCACATCTGAAGTACTGTGTCCAGTTCTGGGCTGCCCAGTTCAGGAGAGACACGGAAGTACTGAAGAGAGTTCAAAGGAGGACTACTAAGATAAGCGGACTGAAGCAACTCTTATGAGGAAAGGCTGAGAGACCTGGGTCTGCTTAGCCTGGAGAAGAGAAGGCTGAGAGGGGATTTTATCCATATCTGAAGGGCAGGTGTCAAGGGAATGGGGCCAGTCTCAGTGGTGCCCAGTGACAGGACAAGGGGCAGCAGAAACAAATTGGAACACAGGAAGTTCCATCTAAACACAAGGACAAACTTCTTTACTTTACTGACCACTGGAACAGACTGCCCTGAGAGGTTGTCGAGTCTCCTTCAGAGATACTCAATTCAAAACCTGCCTGGCTGTGTTCCTGTGCAGCCTGCTCTAGGTGAACCTGCTTTGGCTGAGGAGTTGGACTAGATGATCTCCAGAGGTGCCTTCCAACCCCCACCATTCTGCGATTCAGTGATTCTTTGATTGTGTGATCCCTTCTCTGGTAGTAGTCAAAAACTGATGTTGCGAGAAAACCATCATAACAAGGAAGCATACAGTGATACTTCACATATATAATGTCTCAATTTGAAATCAATCATCACTGAAAATTACAATGAGATTTAAACAGGAAAAATGGGAGCATTTAATCATTTCTCATAAACAGTAACTGCTATGCTATACTCCATGCCTATAACCCCTTTCTTGATATTAACTTCTTTCATCACTTTTTGAAAATGAGCAAACCTGTGACATTCACTTTGTACTGCAGCCACATATTTCACAGTAGTTTCTGACAGGGTGCAAATCAGAAAGACAGTTTGGGCTCACACGCATCATTTTTATGTGAACATCAGGCCTCCACCTACATCATCTGCTATTTTACAAAATCACAGATCAGTCAAGGTTGGAGGGCATCTTTAGGTTCCCTTCTTTACCCTAAATTCTGGTCAGCTTTAGTATCCCATCCCTTCCCATTCCCCACACCAAACAAAGTAGGTTTCTCAAGGACTTGGGCGGTTGAGCTTTGAGTATCTCAAAGGATGGAGACTCCATAACCTCTCAGGACCTAGACCAGCATTTTACCACCTGCACAGTTTAGAAAGAAAAAAGTTTTTGTCTGTTCAGATGTAACTTACTGTATTGCAACATGTGCCCACTGCCTGAGGAAAGCCTGGTTCTATCTTCCTTAAACCTATTTGATACTTAAGGTATCAAAATTGGAAAACTCATCAAAACTCAGTGCTGATCTTACCATTAAAAGAAGAAGCTATTCCCAAGTATTTCTCTGTGTTAGCCATGTGTTACACTCCAAAGCAGATAAAAAACCCCCAAATAATGTAACAGATATGAAGCTTCCTAGCATGAGGAAAAAACCCAATACGTTAAGGACCTGAAATTATGCCACCTATCTAGAATAAAGCAGGTGAAAGAAGAATCTGCTTCAATTACTCAAAACATATAAAATGACAAACAAAATCTTGTTCAAACTCTGTTTTTGCAAGACACTTATCTCAAATCTGCTTATGAGCAAATTTGCACGACTTGATTTTGCTGTGGAAGCGTTTTCCCCCCTTGGTCTTAGCAACAGGTTATCTCACTGTTATGTCAGGTATTTTTACAGCAGGTAAAGGTACGGGGTAAGTAACAACTGGTTGGTTCTACTCAAGAAAGTTTTCATTATAGTTTTTCACTCATTGTCTTCTACAATCTCTTCCTCTCTAAGTTTTCAAATTTCTATAATTTTGCAGAAATTTCTCTTTCCCCAATAAACTGGAACATTACTGGAGAGCCAAGTTCACAACCATGACAACGTCTGTAGAGAGCCACAGTAGTTTCTGCTTCTCAAAGGAGAGTTAATAAAGAGCTACCTCTGCAGACATTTAAGTCAAGAGATAGCCACCAGTCCTTAAACAACTGAGTAGGACTGCTTTGCTTCACACTGAACAAGGGAAAACGCTGATCATACAGCTCCCAGTCTCCCTGCTCTACTGATTAGTCTATGCTCATCACTTCTCCCACGTGCACTTCCCATGACATTCAGCTCTGGAAAATCCCCACAGTATACCTTCCCTCCAGAGAATGAAGGGAAAATACAGAAGGCCCAAGCATCTACTACACATGCTTTCACAAAAATGCCCATCACTTCCCTCATTTATCTAAGTCAATTCTAAAAGCCAGCAAATGTCTGTGAAAAGCATTTAACATCTGAAAAGTGGAAGATCAACATGAGCTAACCACTGTAGACTACCCATGTTTTTGACAACCAAGACCCTCTCTATCTTTTTTTTGTTTGCACTCTTGTTGATTCCAAGGCCATGTCTTCTCAAGTTAACCAATTCAAGAGCTTAGTATGGGGGTTCAGTTGTACTGACACTTCATGTATTTAACTTCTGAACAATTCAAATGAATTTGTTTCCAACTATATGCTACACTGAAAAGGAATTACTACAATTCCGCCAGAGAACATAAAATTTTTAATCTTCTTGCTAAAATGCCTTAAGGACAGGTGGATTCTAAGGGTTTGTATGACAGAATTTTAAAGCTCAAAATTACTTTGCTGTAACCCACGAGAGATCACATGCCTGTTTTTGAAGTTGTTTTCTGTTGAATCAGGGTGCTGGCCCAGCTCACACCAATGTCACATGGAGAACTGCGGCAACATGCAGACAGGATGAGAAATGAACCATCCATTTTAGCAGCAGGCTACTCCCAGAACTATTAAGGTACACCTTGTATCTGCACTCTAGGTAAGCTGCTTGTGTCTGTATGAATCCAACTGCATCCACCAGAGCTCTTAGAATAAAAAGAGTTACCTAGCAACGGGGATAGCATTCCACGAGAACGAGAGAGGAAGAGGGGAGCAAACTGTTTAAGTGAGGTGCTGAGCAACTTCAGAAGAGCACACCTTCAGCCTTTACTAAGGCACAGTAAGAAGTCGTACGGGAGTTCAACTTGGTAGATGCTTGCAAGCTGAAAATTCACTTTCTACAGAAAGAGATCTTGTTTTATGGGTGTTCAGAAGGGATCATATTCCTTTTTCCTGCAAACTATGCACATGAAATAATGACATAGCAGCAGCATGTTTAAAGATGTGGTATAAACAAGACCTCCTCTAAGGATCCATTACCACTCAAGCACTCTCAGAGCTCCCAGTAAGAACGGCTGCACTTCAGGTTATTCCCCAAGATCTTCACTGTGTGTGCAACTGCAGGATAACACATACTAGTGGAATGGGAAATAAACTCCTCTGGGTGCCTCAGCTGCTGCAGAGAGACCCATATAATCAGCTATGTCACGATTTTGCTGGTTTCAAAGCTGAGAATGGAGACAGTACTGAAAGAAAAATTCAAAGGCACTTCACCTGCAACATGCTGTATACTGTTCCTTGGCCTCTCTTTAGCAAACGAGGAAATATGGGGGAAACTGTCACCACATGAATACAAAGAACAAAAGATACAAAGCAGAGGAACCTCCTCTTCTCCAGTGGACTGGCTGGAATTTTCATCAGTTAGCAACTGGTTTTGTTACTTTCCCAACTGACCTGCAGTTCCACATCTCTTTGGACAACTAAGGAGACATGGTGATATGCTCTCGTACCTGACATTTGTGGCAATGCCAAGTCACATCTCTTCAAATGCTGCTTTTATTGAAGAAAAGATCGTCTTCCAGCACTCGGTATTACCACAAACCACTGAACAATATCTCAGAGAACACTTCTTCCCTACATCACTCCCCTACTTAGGGCACTAGGATAACCCCATGAGCATACTCACACCTTCAGAGTACTCTGAGTACTTCAGAGTACAGCCAAGTGAAAAGCAAAGCAAATGCAAATCAATTACTGTCAATAAATGCTTATCCACATATTGGAAAGCAGCAGAACACCCCAAAACTCCCTTGTGGGGAATCCAGTGCTTACTAACCACTGGTTTTCAAATAAAACTGCTGACACATTCCCAAAATTACTTCCACAAGCAACTGAAAAGTATCCTACTAGAGTTTCAGGTCTGCATTCTTAACTTCTCAGCCATGAACGATACCTAGACAAGCATTTTGAGGTAAGACTTCTAGAAGACAGTAAAGGCATCTTGTTTATACTCACAGCAGAAAAACGAACTATTTTCCATTTTACAGAAATGAGGACACTTGCAACTATTTGCTCATGCTACTGCACAAGTTTGCATGAATTTTCCTTTTGACTTACTAGTAATTAAGTCCTCTATAATCTGTACGTTTTGGACAATGTGGTCTTGTACTAAAGCAACAAGCCAATGTGCAATTTCACAGTGCAAATACAGTATTGAATATCCTTGAAGTAGACAAGGTCCTTGTTAACTTTACTTCAATAAAAAACTTCCTAAACCCTGTTTCCTTTTTGTTCCTTTGAGAAAATGGAGAAGTAATTTGCATTTACAGCTTAGTTCCTGCTTCCAAAATACCCCTTTAACTTTATTTTTATGGTGGATATAAATGGCACCAAATCATCAAATTACAGCTATTTTCTATGCTACCTATACAAATAGGTCTGATTTCTGGTAAGCTATAAAACAATTACAGCTGAATTCCTGTAGCCCTTTGATATTCCAGCTTGCCTGTAGGGCTTCAAAGCCATCTTAGGGCAATGCTAAAAATCTCATTTCCAGAAGGTACAGAGGGAAAATAAAGCATTTAAATCCTCACACATTCAAACATGAACACATGAGAATGTTAGCACTAGGATGATTATGTTTGAAAGGAAAGTGACTCAGAACAAAAACAAGTAGATAAGATAGAAGAAGTCTAAATCAACACTGCCCCTCAGAAGGCAGAGATACAGATAACTTGAGAAAGCAGGGAATGGAGAATACTACACCTGTTTCTGATTCCCCAATACTTATTGCAAGTTGGGAAGCACATTTTCCTGCTTAAGCATTCAGCTTTCACCTCTTTGTGTATGGATGGCAAAGAAAGGGGGAGGAAATAAGCATAAATAAAGAGAAATGGTGAAACTGCCTATGCATGCAGAGGAAGCAAAGACAATGTATCTTGCTCTTTAAGGTAGTGATATTGCCAGTAACAAACTACAAATACATTGAAAATCAACTATCACAAGTACTTTAGGATTTATATAGCTATATTTTATCATTATGTTATTTATATTATGAAAGGCTCCTTCCCTCATAAGTAGGGGGAGCTAGCTCTCGCTGTACCAACATGGTTTCTAATACCCATTAAACATCTCCAAGACAGGCAAGGGGACAACACTATAAACCCTGGTAAATAACACCAACAGTGCTTTTGCCTCTTAAGTGACCTGGAATTTAAGAGAGATTAAAAACAGAACAAACTGAAGACTGATTACTACTTTTCTTTGTACAAGAGAGACTTCCATGTTGGCCAAGAAAAACATTATCAGAGCAATATAATTGGCATTGCTTGGAAGACAAAAAAAAAAAAACTTAATATCTTTAAACTCTGTTAATTTTAACTGCCTGCTGTTTTTTTAGTGGAAGGCTAAAAAAAAAAAATCTTGCCAGTAATTCCTACTGTGAGCAGGTACACACAAATAAAAATGCACACAGAGTCAATATTAAATCAGAATTCTGGACTCTATTCCAGAGTTACTGTTCATATAAATGAGGCAAGTGTCCCCATGTCACACTTTCTCACCTCACAGAAAGAATTCAGTCTCAAGAGGTGCTACATAAAATTAGCATCATCCTAAAAAAAGAATCAGTCAATAAAGTGAAAATCAAAAAAGGATTAACTTCTAATCCATGCCTTGTCCTGATTCCCCCTCACCCCCTCCCATTCTTTCGTGGCATTATGAAGAAAATTTTCTCATTATCATTTAGAATTTCGCATAATGTTTATGAAGCCCAGTATTTTTAACTTTGGCAAGGAATAGCTGCAAAACACCATTTAATCCCATACCTGGCCATGGCTGGAAAGCCTTCTGTACTTATTGTATCCTTAACTTGCAATTAAACTGTTTGTCCCCACAATAACTTTGTGAAAACTATTACAGAAATGGTTTACAGAACTGTTAACTAAGAATAATGCATGCCACAACAGGCTGCATAAAATGTGTGGAAGGAAATAAGTCTCTAGGGAGAGCAGGAGGAAAAGAAGGAAGAAGCCTGATCTTCAGTGAATGAATGCCAGTCTTAGCCACTCTTAATTTTTATCAGTGTTTTTCATACAAAGCTAGAGATGCCAGTTTTCTTAAAAGAAATTGAATAGTTTTATTTTCAAATACAGAATGTTCCAGAAATTTTCTGAGTTTATCTTAAGTTACTGAGGCCTCAAGATAAACACATCGACCTAATCACTGCATTAGATTCCAAAATTACTTATTGTTAAAGTACAAAAAAAAAGCTTGTTATGTATGCCTCTAAAACTACAATAAACGCATTTACAGACTATGTGCTAGCTATATAGCTTAACTTAATATTTACATATCAAAATGCATTATTAACAATGCATTTGAAAACCAAAGGTTAGTTTAAATTTTATACCAAGAAATTACTATTACCTGGACCTCAGGACTGACCATGGAGAAAAAATAAAAAAAAAATATAACATTTTTCCATTGTAGACAAACAAATTGACAGCCTCCCACATTTGAGCTACTCAAACACAGAAAAGAAACCAAAACCATTTAAATCTTCCACCTGGAACATAGATAGATAATTTTGACTGTACACTTAAAATACCAATCTACAAGTAGTTTACTGGTATTTTAGTTCCTGTAAAATTACAATTCAGGCATTAAGACATGTAAGAAATCTAAGGACGTAACCCTATAAACTACGATTAGTAGATTAACACAACTAAACTTGTTACAAAACCTGCAAGAACTGCAGTGGTTGTTTAACTTGCCTTTATCATTAAAAAAAAATTAAAGGAAGTAACCTAATGTAGATGTGCTTCATGGAAACCACTTTGTTCCTATTTAGTTTCCAGGCAATAGAAAGGATAATGAAAATAGTCATAATTCACAGTTTGACAACCTTATTTTTGTCAAATATTAACTTCTATTCTCACGTACATTCGATGGAGACATTTCATTTGTTTGGAAGTGATTTCGCAGATGAAAACTAAACTTTCTAGTGTGGGATGACTCAACAATTAATAATAAAGTCTGAAGCAAATGCTAACAACAGATACTTTGTTTTCTAAAGCACAGGCATTCAAACACAACAGGTGCAACTTCTCATCTCAACTTAAAATGCTGGACAGCTACAGAATCAGCACAAAAATGCTGTTCCACAGCTATGAAACAGTCAATATTTGTAAAAAGTGTGTGTGTGTACATGTACATATATGCATATGTGTGTGTGTTTGTGGTGGGATTTTGAAGTTTACCTTCCTATTAAAATGATTTGGTCATTGCTCTGACAAGGTTTGAGCTACAGAAGTGCTCTAACTAGATTCATACAGAACAACTTGCCCACCCGGGTCTAGCTTGAAGACCACAGGTCACTGCCACTTCCCTGGAGTTATCTCCAACTCACCCAGCAGTGAGGCAGGTTCTGCTTCCTGCGCTTGGGATGCACAGGTCATCTCTCAGTGTTGCCAGCCACCCACTGGAAGAGCAGTGCTAGGACAGCACAGCAACACCTGCAGAAGCCAACTGAAGTGCTCCACTGTCACCGGGCTACTATATTTGACTTAGGTTCGAGGGCTGGCCTTGGTGCATTTGCACAAGACTGCCAAAGGCAACCAAAGAACTCGGATGGAGTTGCTTCACAGTAATTTACACACAAATAGCATTTGTAACAGCCAGATGTAAGTAACTTCCTTTATTTAAAAAAGTAAGTATCTATGGAAGCATTATATACAGAATAGTACTAAAGAAAAATAAAAGCCAATATCCTTATAAGAAAGGATGCTAGATAAACACAGAGACTGGTTGGAAGGCTGCTATCTCCTTATACTTACACAGAGGAGACAGAAGAGGCTAAGACTACAAGGTAGAGAATACTTTTATGTGTTCTAGTTGTCTTTTTATTGAGCAAGGGAGTGCACTGGTTCTCACACTAAATAAAACTCAAAAGTCAAAATTCCTGAAGAATTCTTCAGATAATAAGGACATGCTATTGCATTGCTATATTGGCACTTTTTTTAATCTAACTTCAAAAAATTTGTAAGACTATATTGTTATGGGTAAAACACTTTTTTCTGAGAAGACTTCACAGTTATATTCCGCAGGATTTGGCTAAAACCTGGCTGAACTGAAGGGGTAAAAAAAGCCTCAAATTTAAGTTGGATTTGCTATTCTGGAATACTTGCTAGATACAAATGGGAGCATTAACAATACTCACAGATTCAGAGAAACTACAGCCTTCCTTAAAAGACACCTTAAATTTTTTTTCTAGCTGTCACTAATTAACAATTTGAGTGTAAAAAGCTTTAAAGTCCTAACAGTACAGGAATTACATTGCAAATGCGAGCAGATCTTTGCAGCTCTCAGAGGCATAACCTTACCAGTAGCAGTATCAAAACAGGTAAGGACCCTTCACATACTACAGAGGAATGCACAACAATATTACTTTCTGACTCCAGTGAAGCATACAATGAAATTCCTTTTAAGATTGCATTTTAAGTAAAAAGCTAAGCAAAACAGTATTTTTTCCTCTCAATATGTGTGTGTGTATATATGTGTGTGTGCGCTTCCCAGATATTACTCTCATCATTAGATTCTGCCACAATTCATCCATGTCATGGCTCATTTTTGAGATGACTGAAGTTTACCCATTGGAACTTTTTTTGTTTTGTGCACTTCCATTCTACGGTTAGCTACTAAATTTAGGGAACAATTTGCATAAATACTTCTGGCATTCAGTCTTCAAACACATCAAAACCCTTCCACAGCATTCCTCCCCATTTCCTAAGAACTCTGATGTGGATGTAATGAGTGGATATCCACCTCTGTCTCCTCACCAGCCCATCCAGCAGAAAAAAGGTTGCTGGACACTCCCTCGCACACTGGCTGCAGCAATGGGAGCTGGATTCTGGGGCACTGAACATGCTCAGTCAGTGGTCAGCAACACAAAACCTTCGAGCCCTGGGAAAGCGCAGATTGTGGTGAGTGTGCATCAACCACACATATTTCAATATATTTTATTCTTTTACAGTTTTGTTTCTCCTTGCAGTAATATTAAATCATTTTGAGCCACAAAGCATGTCCAGAAACACGGTATGCCCTGAAGTAGGGCAAGTAAAAAAAACCAAAGAAATAAAAACTCCACAAAACAAAAAATTGGGCAGTATCCTAGTTAAAAAAAACTGCCTTTGAATATCATGCCAGACCTGTCCATCTTCATGTTCAGAGAGCACACAAGGGGATTTCAAGTTGAATCCACCTCCCTCCTGCTTTCCAGTAAAGCATAATGTTAGTGCTGTGTTGACTTACAAACAGCCCTTCTGTAAATGGTTTTACCAAATATTTCAATAAAATATTCACTTGCAATTTACATTATGTAAGATGAAATGTGCAAATATTTTTTCTGTTAACTATAAAGCCTGGTACTGGATCAAAAGACGAATTCAAGTGCTATTTACCCATTTAATACTTATCATTCAAAATCCCTCAAGATTTTGAAAACTTATGCCCTCTACTACCAGAAAGGCTGCTCTGTGTAACAGCAAATATTTTTGGATCTGCCCTTTTTTCCCACATGTGGGATGGGAAACATCACAGTTGCTGGCTTCCAGCCCGTAATATCAAGTAGTTATGTCTCAATTGAATCTCAGCATTATTCTTTTCTGGATCATTTGCCCTTTAATGTTATCACATGTAAGGTAAAATACTGTCTCCTAAGTACACAAAAAAGTCCTTGATTTCCTTTACAAGTCTACAACACCTTGTCTGTCAAACCTTGCTTCAAGATACATAACCATCAGAGAACAGAAATAACTATCTTGGTATCTACCCTCATGAGCAAGATTTCATATGAAAAATACACACACCACTGTACAGGCATATGCTTTTCTACATAGAATTATGGACAAGTTACTGAAGCCATACAAAGGCAATTCATACGCATCAACTGCTGAGAGGAGGTCTGAAATGTATTTAAAAGTATTAGATTTGATTTATCATTTACATGATGTTACAGCTGTTGAGATCTCTGCTGCCACAGTGTGCCACAGGTTTTTTAAAAAATAAAACTTGCACCACTGGTTCATCCAGGGAGTGTCAAGAAAGAAAACTGATCTCAAAAAAGAGCCAGATCAGGAGCTCAGTGCAGGATTAATGCATTATACAGCCCATAGCTGGCAAGGAAGGGAGAGAGTTAAGCCTTAATGTTCTGCCTAGGACCACTCTCACAAGGATACTGATGAGAAACTCCCTGATGACTGACTCTGGTAGTAACAGAGTCTCCTTCACTGATGTGGTTTAACTTCTTCCTGGGGTGGTATTTATTTAATCATTTTAACAGGGAGTGACACAGCAGTGTACAGTTCTTTAAGTTTTTTTCCAGATTGCAAAAATCAGTATTTTAGCTGTATCCTTTAATAGCAGGCAGTATAATACATTTAATGTTAGAATAAATTCCCACACAGAGATTCAAGTAAGCATACATATACTTTTCAATACCAGTCTGTTCCTCTTCCCCTTTAGGTACCAGATAGCACAGTAAAAAGCCAAGTCATACAAAATATTTTCAACTAGGTGTTTTTTGACAAAATACAAAACCATCATTTTCACGCCAACGTATAGAAGTGATAGACTTTTACTATTCCTTTGTTTTCATATATGCCTAGTAATCACTACCTGGAAGGGAAGAAACAGAATGACTGCACACGAACCAAGTTCTGCCAGTTTAAAAGTGCAGGGGTCCATCACAAGAATGTGACAAAAATTAATGTAGTCAAACTGCAGCAGCCTATAGTCTTAATTTTGGATCAAAACTTTATCAATTGAACTGTGCTCTCCTCACCTATGGCAAGCATTGTCAGCAGGCTTTACAGGTTGCAACTACCAAGTTGTCAGTCTCATCCACAGAGTCTACCAGAACAAAGGTCAGAAAAACCCTATCCAACATTTCTCCCCAAAACCCGATTTTAAAAAACAAACCCAAACCACCAAAAAACAACCCTAACCATACCATACAGCATTGTTACAAGAACAATCTTCATAGCTTTAACAGTACCACAAAAAAAATAAACACAAACCAAATTTCCAATTACAGCTAATACAACACTGTAAAATTTTAACAGACATAATTATACCTGCAGTTCAGATTGTCTAAACTGTAATAGTAAATACATGGCTTAAAGATTTCTATTTTTCCAAGGATAAAAACCACACAGAAGTAAACAGAGTAACAACAATAAACAGCTATCAAACCCCACTGTTTTCATTTTCTTTAAGAAATGCTAACTTAACTGTTTAGTAAGTTGAGGAGGAAGATACCTCAAAATATTTAAATTAACAAAGACATGATAGAGCTGATCTCACACGCAACAATCTGCTCTTCTGTACTTTAAGTGACTATTGTTCTACAGCTATCCAAAAGTACTGTGTACTATAGTCCCTGAAATAATGTATCACTTCCTGCCATCTAAAATCCATAATTTATACAATCACAGAGTATTAATATTATAGCATAACAGCACCATTTTGCAACTAAAACAGCAACACCTGCCCTAAAAGGTGCAGTATCAAACTTGCATCTGTAAGACTGATGGAAAAAGAAATTACCACATGACTACTACACCTAGAGGGTCAGGCTTAAGCTAAATTTAAGAGGAAAAAAACAAACTAACCAGATGTGCAACTGACTTAAGTACTCACAAGTGTAGCTAAATATCCTACTCAAATATCCAGCAGAAAACTGACTGCCTGTTTATTGATGTTGATCATCTGCCTGTGCTGGCTCCTACAAAGGTAAAACTCAAGTAATATGGGAAGAACCTGCCTGTGGGTCCCTATCCTCACATCACTCAATTTACTAAAATTAAGAGAGCTAAGTCTCTCACTGACTTTATTACTTTAATTCAACAGGAATACACTAGAGGCATTTGGATTCTTGTTGTGGTTTTGGTGTTTGTGGTTTTTTGTTGTTGCTTGGGGTGGGGTTCTGTTTGTTTTTGTTGAGGGGGTTTCATGGGATTTGGGGTTTTTTTGGATTCTTTTTGGTTGGTTGGTTGTTTTGCAGGGGCATTCTCCCCCCCTTTTTTTTTTTTACACTTAGTACTTAAAAATCATACAAAAAAATTCAGCAAGAACAGTGAGTGAGATAGTATTTTGTTTTGTCATTTTCTCCAAAATTTTACAAGACAACATGGAACCAACTAAAAGCAGCAGCATTTAGATTGTGGTGAACACAAACATACCTCCTAATATAGTATAAAAAAATGAAAAGTGAATTAAAAAAAATAAACAAATCACAGAGTAACCACAGGAGAACTGCATCTTTTTTTCCTAATCAAGGTTCATTCTAAGACATTTCATTCATTTTCTTGGACAGTATGCTATCAATAAACATGTTTAAGGAACTTCATGAAGCATTTTTACGGCTGAAGTACAGATCACTAACATTATGGTCCACTAAATTCTTGTTCTGCACTAACAGACAACCTTCAGTAAAACAACCAATAGTGGAAATGTGGACTTTCTAGAAAAAAGTTGGTTTGATACATCCTATAGCAAAACACCAAGCAGTTCCACTTCCATCACTTGGCCATTGGCTAAGTTATTAGCACAAAATTATTAGCCCACTCCTATTTTTATACAAGAATATCTAGTCTATCAACATGAACCACCAATTAATGGAAACTTAACCACTCAGGTCACACTCATTCTAATGCAGTTTTTGATGTGTACTTAAAATGAGTCATTGAAACATGATAGATGAGCCTCCTTATGACTGAAATATTGTTAAGACAAATAGTAAACCATACTGCTGTTGCAGAGCACCAGCATTCACTAGATAAGAAGAAAGTATTTCTACATTGCTTAGTATTCAAAGAAATAGTGAAACACATTATCAGACAACAGCAACAGCTTCTCTTTCGGAGGCACTATTGCAGCAGATCAAAACTTGGTTACAAGTCTTGCTCCACAGATATGCTTTAAAATACTGCATTTCTACACACAGCACTGTTTTCTTCATATGGATAATGAAAAGTAAGCAAACATGCTTTGAAATAAAGCTAGAATCTTGGAAATTCTCCATGTCTTCTCTGAATCAATTTACATTAGCATCATGAAATAGACAAGATTTGAAAGCAGTGGTATCTGTGATTGCACGATTGTTGTTGAGAGCTTTTGAGTAGAGTTTGCAAGACAAGACTGAGGCTGGGCTCGAGTCTTCTCTTTTAACATGACAAGCCGTCCTGTAGTCAGCCCCCATTAAACTACTCATGCAAGTCAGGTGGCAGAAACAGGCCATTAAATGAGAGGAAGTATGAGGAACCAATCACGCAAATGCTCCCCACCTTGCAAGGATTAAATAAAGTCACCATAAGGCAAACAGAAAACAATAAAAACAGAGCCCAGCTCAAGTTTTTAAGGTGAGACACAGTGAAATATGAAGGAAACTATTTTACTTGGTCACTCTAGCTTATCTACACACTTTTCCCTTTAGTCACCATCACCTTCCCATCCTACACACACAAACCAACCTGCTCTGTGCTCCAATGACTGAATGCTGTTCCCAGGTGTTTCCACCTTAAAACTGATGCAACTTCAGACTACAGGACCCTGCTTGCCTTGCAGCAACTATTAGTAGAACAAACACTTGAACACACCTTTGAAAACTCACCACTGACTTCCAGCACTTCCTAAATCCCTAGTAAAGCCCAGGCAGATAAGCAAAGCCAGAAAACTGACAGTTTATCCAACTATGCTTATAAACAGGGAAAGCAAATGCACCAAAAATAATTCATCTCCCTTGCCCCCCTTGACATTTGGGATAACTATGCCCCTAATAAAAAGTCATCTAGCAACAGAAATGTATTATGAGCTAATAAACCTATGACAGCCTATTCGTTTAGTATTTTCAAATTGATCCATGAGCTCAACAGATAGGCTTAATGAATTAAAACATTTCCTAGCGAACATACATGTTAGAGCAGCCATTCACAGCATGAATCTAGAGATAAAGAGATCACTTACCACAGAACTAAGGTTGTTATTGTGGCTAAGTCAGTATACTAGTACTTGCTTTTGGTTAATATTATACACCTAATGGCTCAGGATTGGTTTGAGAACCTACCAAGTATCTCCAAGTAGTAGGTTATCTTATACTAAAAAAAGAAAGTATGTAACCTCAAGGGAGGTGATGGAAAACAGGTAGTTTGAGTAATACTACAATCAAGCACATCATTCCCATTAACACCTAAGATGCCACCTGAGGTCATATCACAGTAACAGCTTTGATACACAGAGCCAAGAAAACCTAGAATACTTCTGTCAAAAGTTTTAACTGTACTTTTAAATTACAAAGACAATCAAAATGTTCCCATTTACAAGGCATGCATCACCACCACTATTTTAAACACTTTTGCAGAAACTACCTAGCAGAAAACACGCTAGAGAATTCATACATGGATAACTCTCAGCAGCACACTGCTCATCTTTCCCACCATGATTTCAGGGGCCTGAAATTTCATCATCTACTTTTTGCTCTTTGCTGTGGTTGTAGGAGGCTAAGAAAAGCCCATAAGTGAATGGAGTGCTCTCCTGAATGGGAGCGGCTGTGGCGTTCTCCTACAATCCAAGTCATGTGCAATCACAGTACGACAAGTCCCCTCCTGGGCTATATAAGCCCAGCAGTTGCCACATCATTAAAATGATGCACACAAATAAAATCTCAAAATAAACACTTAAAAACAATAGCTTAAATGACTGCATAACTAAACTCAACAGCTGGAGACACAAAGCACTCCCATAAGCAAACTGTGAATCTTTCACTTGAAAAAGTCCTAAAATGCATTCTAATTAGCAAGCTCCACATCACACCTTGCAGGCAACCCCCAAGTCTGGGCTGCAGAGTCATGTTCTCCAGACTAGACAAGTAAGTAAATAAATAAATAAAGCACGGATAAGGAGAACAGAGAGCATCACAGACACCCCTTTTGCAGACAGAACTCCAAAGTATTAAATTTATGTTCTACCACTGATTTCAATACATCACCTAATTCACCAAATAGGCTTCCTCACCTATTGAGACTACTCAGACCTTTTCATAGGAGTTTCCTGCCAATCTATTTAGAGTGACAAAAAAAAAAAATATCACATTTTTCTGTACAAGAAAGAAAAAACTGAAGGAAAGCTCCATAGGACAATCTGGGCAATTTACTTCATCAGTAAATTTACTGCGGTATTACACACAATCCACTGAAAACTGTTTCTGCAGCACTGTGCTGGTTTACAGTAGATTTTAAAAAATGACTCTATGATACTAAAAGGGAATGAACATCTTATACTTTAGAAGATAATCTCTGCAGCTGAAATACTGCAATTCTTATTAAGGGAAGGAAAATATTCTAGAAGAAAAACAGTAACTGACAAAAGAAAAAGTCACAGCTTGGTATCTTCTAACTGAGAAACACAAAATCAAAATACATATTTTCACCTTACTACAAAAAAAAAAATCAAAGGCTTTTTTATTTCAACACTGAAAAACTTCCTGTCTTTTGCTTGCTGAACATTCAATTTTCACCCAGCTAGCTCTAAACAGACAGTATTTATGATGTTGTTCTAAAGAACTGCAGGAGTTCTAGATGTCAATGAAGATTACAAACCAAATGAAAGATGACTACTAAACATTGTGTCTGCATAGATAAATAAACCTGCTCACTTTTATTTGTACTGTTACCTCTACTGATTCAACTACAATAATACAGAGAGTAAGGGCTTAGAAATCAGATCTGAAAACAAAAGGCTTCTTGTACTTCTCCTAGCACAACTTATGTGGGTACAGAAGCACTAACGTGTGCACCACACATACACACCTTTTGAGAAGTTTTCATGTACACAGAAAAGGGTGAAGCCCTGACGATGAACCAGAGAATTGAGAAGAAAGCGAAGTGCTGGGGGAGTCCAAATCCAAGTACCGAAATGGCGCAGGAACACGCCTCCAGGCACCCCTGTCCCAGTCAGGCATTCCTTACATCGGAAGAAAGCAGCACGAGCCAGATGAAAGCAACACGTGGGCAAAAAACCTCCGATGAAGACTTACCCGAGACAGAGCCAGCCCCGTGCCACCGACAAACGAACGACCGGGAGGAGCCGGGACGCACACCCACCGCCAGCCCGGGCGCCGGCACCGCGGCCAGACGCGACTGGCGACCACCGCGGCAGCAACTCCGAGGTGGAAGAGGCAGAAACGAGCTCCCCCCGACCCCGGGCAGCCCCCAGGGCAGCGGGAGCAGGGGCACCGGCAGCCCACCGCCGCGCTGACGGCCGCTGTTGTTCTCCACGGAGACGGGCGCATACCCGTCAGCTGAGCCCGCTTCGGGCCGGCTGGCAAGCGCTCGCCGTGGGAGACCCCGCTACCGGCCGCCCGGGGCCTTGGCACGAGCCCCACGTACCTCTCTTCGGCCTGGGGAAGCTCTCGTGCAGGTGGAAGACGACCTTCTCCACAAAGTGCTGAATGTTGCTGTGCTCGGGCCCTCTGACAAACACCATCCAGTCGTGGGTGAAGCCCTCCACGGTGGGTTTCCTCCTGACCTGTGCCCGGTGCCCCAGCTCCAGCTTCACCTGGACGGCACACTGCGGGGGACAGGCGGGAAGCGGCCGGTGAGCGCCCGAGGAAGCGGGGCTAGATGAGGGGCCGAGGGGGGAACCGGCCCTATCGCAGGCAGAGAGGGAACACACGGGCAAGCCGGTGCCACGCACCCGGCAAAAGGAACAAAACCAGAACGGCATTGCCGCGACAGAAAACCAGCCCCAGGGGCGAGGGCACGGAGGAGCTCCCGCTGCCACCGAGAGGACATGGGGAGGCGCGGCCGCCGCCCGCGGTGCTGAACTGTGGACAGCCGGGGGCCGCTGTCAGGGACGCCCTGTTCCTCTTCCCAGCCTCTCCGAGCTCGTTGCGCCCGGTGTAGCGGCGGGAACAAGGCCGAGGCGACATCCGCCGCCTCCCTGCGGGTGCGTGCGTGCTCCGCGCCGCTGCCGGGCGCGGCGGGCAGGCAACATGCAACGCCGTGCGCAGAAAGGAATTCCCCGCCACGCCAGCTTCTTCCCGGCGGCGAGCGTCCGGCGGTGGCGGGCAGCGCGGGACAGAGACGGCGGGTCCACCAGTACTCACCGAGCTGGCCATGCCTGAGGCGCCGGCAGCGCCGGGGCGCTCGCTCCTGCCCCCGCCCGCACCCCGCGGCGCTAGTTCATGAAGACGCGGAGGCGACGGCGGGCGCGCAGCGGAGCGGCGAGCGGACGGCAAGCATCCTCCTCCTCCTCCTCCTCCTCCTCCTCCTCTGCCGTCTCCACCTCGCTCCGCACCGAGCCCGCAGCCGCCCGGCCGGCTGGAAGAACGCCAGCCGCGCATGCGCACGACCCCACGGGACTGACACCCAGGCACCGCCACAACACCGCGCCGAAGAAGGCGGTCGCCGGGGCAGCGCGGGCAGCCAATGGCGCGCGGTGGCGCGGCCACAAGCCCCTCCACCAGGACCCGCCCCGCCCCGCTGGCCCTTAAAGTAACAGGTTGGGGGGTGACGGCGGGGGTCGTGTCCCAGGCCACGGGGTCAGACCGGACCGAAGCGGGACGGACACCGGGAAAGAACAGGTACAAACCGAAGAGGAGCGGGATAGCGGGCTTCTCCTCCACCGGCGCCGGGGAGCAGCGGCAGCTGCTGCCCTCCCCTCCTCCCGGCGGCGGCCGCGTTGCTGTGCCCCGCTCCCGGGATCCCCGGCCATCAGCCCCGGCGTGGGCTGCGGCGGCGGAAGCCGGGACCACTCCACAGCTGGGAAGCGGCTGGGAGCGCTAGGACCGCCCGCCCGGCGTGACTGGGACCTGCCGGCCTCGGCCGGTGGGAGACCTCTGGCCAAAATTACGTCAAAGGGCTTCCTATGCCCGAGGGAACGTTAAAATCAGGACCTTCCTCCCCAAGCCTCACTCCCGTATACTGTCACAAACAGTTTCTGAAAAGCCCCTGGTAAATCCTCTTGTAAAAACAAAGGGAGGAAGACACAAAGTTTCAGAATGCCGTTTTTGCACAAGCATGACAGGTGATGATAGGCAGCAGTCAGGAGACAACACTCGGGATTATTTAACACCTTTTTTTCGCACTAACTACTATTTCTATGATTAGTGGGCTGATACTCTTTCAAAACAAGTTTCCATATCCCTTTGGTGCTATATGAGGTAACATGCTGATTCATGCCACAGGAATATTCTCCCCGTCTGCTCTGCTCTGGTGAGACCTCACCTGGAGCAAAGCATCCAGCTCTGGAGCCCCCAGCACAAGAGGGACATGGACCTGTTGGAGTGGGTCCACAGGAGGGCCACGAAAATGATCAGAGGATGGGAACATCTTTCCTAGGAAGACAGGCTGAGAGAGTTAGGGTTGTTCAGCCTGGAGAAGGCTCTGGGGACATCTTATTTCAGCCTTCCAGGATCTGAAGAGGACGTACAAGAAAGCTGGGGATGGGACTTTTTTTCCAAGGGTTTGTAGAGATAGGACAAGGGTTAATGGGGGGCAGACAGTAGATTTGGATTAGAAATTATGAAGAAGCTCTTCACTCTGAGGCTGCTGAGACACTGGAACAGGTTGCCCAGGGAAGCTGTTGATGCTCCAACATTGGATATGTTCAAGACCAAGTTGGATGCGTCTTTGAGCAACCTGGTCTAGTAGGAGGTGTCCCTGCCTGTTGCAGGAGGAGTGGAACTAGATGATCTTTAAGGTCCCTTCCAATCCAAAGCATTCTATGATTCTACGAATATGGCAGGAAGGAGCTGGAGGTGATATACTGCAAATGTTTAAATCATGGTAATGACACCTGTGAGATGAGTATTTTCCAGCAGCCACACAATTATCCAAAGTTGTATATAGTAACCTTTGTCACACTGAAAACTCTCTTTGTATGATCGATAATTATATTTTTGGTAATTTTTCTGATGACAGTTATAACTGAATGATTATACAATCAACTCAGTAATGCTTTTCAAGAGAAGTGCACTTAGGCAGAGACGAGCACCTTTCCTGGACGTTCCGGATTCCACCAAGAGATGGCGCACGGAGCCCTTGAGCCAATGTCCTCATTCGACCTCTCCACAATTCTCTTAACTATCCATGGTGTGGATCTGCCCTCTTCTCATTCCGGAATGAGAAAAGCACATTATCTGAATTCTAGCATAATTTAATAATTCCTTCAAAACTACGGAGCTGTATCTTATTTTTCTTGGAGATGTAGTAAGCCTTAATTAATAAAATCAGGAATAACAACTCAAAAGGATTAATACAATCTCTAAAAATTCCACAAGTTACAACATGACCTGAAACTTATTAACATCAAACCCTCAAGTTTACGAATGTCCATGTTTTAAAATTGCAATGTGCAGATCTAGTAGCTCATGTATCTTCCTTCCACTAACCCTGCATTGGCTAGCCAGCAAGCCAGTGCCTATATGAACTCCTGATGAGTTCATAAACACATCAAAGCTGATTCCAGTAACTTTAAAACTTCATACATGCAAGATAAATAAAAAAGATATCGACACTATTTACTAGAGTAAGGTTTATGCACATGAGCAAGAACAGCACTTAATGCAATGGGCTTCTAGGTGTTGTGGCCTGTTGAACAGATCATTTGCAGGCTGAGGATATCCCTCATTTCTCCTAGAAAGGTTCCATTTTCTCTGTGGCTGAGCTGCACTTCTCAAGTGTTCAGTCACTTAAGGGACTTGTAAGGACTGAGAATAGATCATCAAGAGCATTCAGCTGTCTAGATCCCTCTGGTTTTATTGGAAATCAGACTCTAAAGCATTTTTGAGTCAATGAGAGGTTTTGCCGTTCAGGAGATACTAATTTTTTGGTGCTTAATCACAATGTACTCTTCCAAGTTAGTGCAGAATTGTGTTCACAACAATATATACACTAAAAGTATTTTGCCTTTTATTATTGGTACATGTTTCAAACCATACGTAACCTTTCATTATGGAGTAATGTAACTCCTGGAAATGCTGTTTGATTCTTACTCCAACAATAAATCTGAAGCACTGACAACTTTACAGTAGTAACTGGGCATGATTACTTAAATCACTACCAAACCACCCCTCTTTCTTTTCTGCCACTCCATCACCTACATTCTAACTTCATGTCACACTGCCAGTCTGAGCATAAAATTCACAGTGAAGGAATGGAAGATGTGCCTCTCTGCTATCAAAATAGTGCTATCACTCCATTTTCAGTGTGGCAGATACATATGTTTTATGACAATTACAGTGCATATTTCCAATTTCTTATTATTGCCTTCAGAAAATTAGACAAATGTACTTAAATTAGTTACAGGCAAACCTCTATTTGGTCCATAAAGATTATATGATTTTTGAACACAGACAGCTAAAATTATATATCTCAGTGGGTATTTGAGTTCATACATATTTAGTTCTGAAAATATTTTGAATACATTGAACATATTATCTTACTGACAGCAATTATGCAGAAAGCTGAAATATACTCAGTGACACAGATTTGTTAGTGAAACAGGTCTATGGAATTATTTCCATACTTACTAACTGGAGCATCACCCATAAAAGTATTTTTTTACTCTGTGTACTCGCAACTTTAAGACTCAAAAACTACAGAATGCTGCCCTGAAATATTCAGGTACAGGAATTGTTTTATTAAGGAAATGTACATTGGAATCACTACGCCTTGAAATACTATTATATATGAACCCCTGCCTTCAATGCATCTTGCGAGCTGGAAAGTAAATGTGCTGGTTTTGGCTGGGATAGTGTTAGTTTTCTTCACAGTAGCTAGTACCTCTCTACATTTCTGGACAGCTTTTCAAAGATTTTGACTGCCTGTTTGTATTTTCCTTCCTTCCTTCCTTCCATAATATTTTGACATCATGAAGAATATATTTGCTGCCTATTCTAGAGCAGAACTCAGGGACACCATCTTTCTGTGTAATAAATTAAGTTCTGTTATGGGGGTACCATATAAGGAGACAAAACTTTTTTTTCAACTCAGTTTGAATGGAAAAGAATAGTGTACACAATTTCTGTGTATGAATCACTTCATAGTTTTGTTTGGCTCAGTAGGAACAAGGCAAAGTATTCACATGCAAAAATAAAAACAACACTCTAAGTAGGAATATTTCTATTTCTTGTCCACCTTATTCTAGCTTTTATTCTGCAAAGATTTGAATAAGTCTTTTGTTGTGAATTAACTTGAATTAATTTTGTTGTGGAAATCTTTATTACTTAATATAATAACAACTTTTCTGTATATTTAAATTTATTTCTCCCTTTTTATGACATCACACAGCCTATGAGAGAAGAGAAGCTAGAGAGAAGTAACAGTGAATCTAGGCCCAAATATACATTCACTTGCCAGGATCCATAGGATGGATGGAACATGTACTTCCATCTTTATTGTCTGCAAAGATGATTATTATCTTGCAAATTAAGAGCCATGATTACATACTTTTATACAATATACGCTTGTACGAAATACCCTTGTACCTAGATCTATTTTTTTGTCCTGCTTTTATCAGGAGGCTGTAAAGATAGGATTTGATTTCTTTCTTTTCTACTGATATACTCATTTCTAAGAAAGGAAGCCTGGCAGCATCAAATGCATGTACTGCGAAAGAGAATGAATCAGACCAGTGAAAGAACTGCCTTTTGTCTCCACAAAGTCTATATGTCTGTGTTCCCACTAGCTTTTATGCTGAAGTCAAGAAACCAAAGTCCCTTCTCAATCTTCAGGGATTTTTCCTGAGTGCCACAAAACTATAATCACTTAATATTTGTCCTGTTACTTTATCGTATCTTTGGCATTTTTGTTTTACCAGAATTAGAGTGTAGATGAGTAGAACAGCTTTTATACTCAGGCCAATTCAAAAGAGAAATTTTCATAACATAGGCAAACAGAGTAGCTTTTAGTCAGTTTAATAGTTTGGTGACATCCAAACCTGTTTAGCAAGAGAGAAGGTGTCCAAGGAGTCTCCACTACACTGTATGATTAGGGATGCTGGATTTTCAATTTTCATCCATAGAAGAAACAGGAAACAAGAGAGAAAAATGTCTTCAAAGGTAGATGTTTTTCCTTTGATAGTTCTAGCTTGTGTCACAGTTTAGAATAATATGAATAAGGTTGACAGTAACCAGAAAAATTAATTTAGTCTTAACAGATACCAGTGGGACAATTCTGTTTCCCAGGATCCCTTAAATGGGTAAGTGTTCTGGGACAGACTCACACTCCAAATTCATCTCCATAACTTGGGATTCTACAGGAATGAATGGAGCTGGATAGTCCTCTGGAGTCCCTCTATGCTGATTTTTATTTCTTATGTATTTTGACAAAAATATTTTCCTCTTGACTTAAAACATGAGTGAATCAATACAAGCTGTTTTCCTATATCACACATCAATGTAACAGTGGAAATGCTTTTACTAGTTAGCTTTATTTATTCTAATAGTCTTTTTAACTACTAACTGACACCACTCAGTTGAGTAATGATTACTTAGAAACATCTGCAGATTCTGGCTCAGATTTGGAAAAGAAAAGGGAGTTGTTTCATATATGTCAAGTGTGAAGCAATAGCATTTGTATTCAAGCTCAAGGGGCTGTGGTGCAATTACAGCCATCTAAAAATCTATCAATTTCACAAACTTCAAATACAATATTTGGATGACAGGAGCAGAATCAAAGAACAATATTGAGCTGGTTAACTGACAAACTGGTGCAACTATTTTCTTCATTTTGGATTAACAGTTAAAATAAACATTCTTTAATCACATTACATCAGATGGATGCAATTACATTCATACGAACATGCAAAGCCCCTAGCTCAAAGAACTACAGAGTTATAAAGGTGAAGTAGTACTATCCAGTACTGCTAAAACAGGGTTTACCACAAAATAATTATACAGCTGTTGGAAAATGAGAGACATTGGGGTCATGTTCCTCAAGGTATTTAACTGCCTAAAAGTTCATGTAACCAGCTACTGCAATGCTGAAATAACTGATGTAGCTGTCAGGTTCCCAACAGGCACCAGTCCTCAAGCTTAGACACCTTCAGACATACCTACATCGTACTGTAAAGTGTGATGCACAGATGCCAGATCCCTGACTTAGGTAGAACATGAGTCAGCATTTCTGCTCAATATACAGCCAATCCAGAAGCAGCAGAGCTGTAGCATTGCACCTGACCTAACAGGAGCCATACTTCGTAGCTATACTGTTGGTGATTCTGCACACAGCTGAAAGGAATTACTGCCTTTCTGTATTATTTTCTTACACAGGGCAGATATGTACTATATCACAAAAAAGGAGACTGTTTCCCAGCTCACTTGGACACACTGAAATGTCTTCAGTGTTTTATACACTGCTGTTTTAAATTTCCATTTGAAGTTCAAATTTTGTGACCCAAATATATAGACTGACTTCTACATGGACCTTGTTTTTAAATGTTTCTAAAAGCAACTAGCTGAAGCAGCTAATATTACTGGCTATAAAGGAAACTACAGTTCCTTTTAAATATATCATCAGTCTGAATTTCTCTGTATTTGAGATCTTTTAATTTCTTTGTGCAGACAATATATAAAACCATAGACCATTCCTGATCCAAGCCAGATACTTTGATTACAATGTTGAGATGCTGGTTTGAACCAGAGCCCAAACCTAAAATGAGCCTACAGCTGATCTTACATGTACAACAAGGAATATGTATAAGCTGCTTTGTAATGCCACTCTAGCTGCCAGGAACTAATGGCAAAATACTCTCTCTTTGGCTTTTTTTTGAGTTAGATGCATAGGCTGAATAAATGCCAAGCAGCCTGGGCCAAGTGTGTGGCTGTTTTGAGGTTTTATTGACTTGTCCACTTCTAATCACAAATCAAATAGAAAATGTTTATGTAGCTGGTAACATTAAACCCCTAGTCAGTGGGGTAAAGATCTTAAAGTGCAAGGGCTGCACATTTTACAAACCAATATAAAATAGTTTATAACTCACCTCCAGTCATCTCAGACAGACATAGTAATGCCAAAAGACAAATGCAAAAAGAGAATCTTTGCTATGCATAATATTACAGTACAGAAGGTTAAAAAAAAACCCAAACAAACCCAATATTGTTTAAAGGCCTCTAGGCACACATAAGGAAATCTGTTCAGAGTGGAAAGTCTTGCTGAGAGACCTACAAGGAAGTATTTAGTTTTTTATTTCCTCACAACAGTGTAGCCCCTAGAGGAAATACTCCTGTTAGACAAAGAAACACAGCCAAATTCTGTACTCAGTTTAGGCCTATGTAATGACCAAGTTCAGAGAGCCTGTTCTGGATATCCACAACCATAGCCAGGACAGAGTCTGATCGCACATGCAAGGGAGCTACTAAGAAGTAACTTCACTGAATTCAGTGTTCTTGGCCTGATGGGAGATCTTCCTGCTGGAAATAACCAAAGATTGTAAAGGAATTATGTAATTGTCCTCACCCTGCATCAGGTTCTTGTGCTGGTCACTGTATTAGTTACATAAGTTGATGATTATCCAAGATGCATAAGATGATCAGTATGTCTTGGTCATAGACTACTTGTCTTGTGCTATAGCTTGGTTACAGGAGTATCAGAAATGCTGAGTATGCTACCTTCACACTTTCTGTTGCGAGAAACATGAACCATCCAAACCTTTCTTTATTGCCAGTACCACTAGAAAGTGAGTGAGAAGCTGGAATGGCTTAGCGTTACTTTGGTGAGAAACTCATGGGGAAAATCAAAAGTTTTTATCAGTGACAAATACTCATATAACCATAGGCTCTTACTTATCTTGATCTTTAATGAACTCATGATTATGCCTTCACTGTGACTCAGAAGACAGTTTTAGCCTGACTTCGTGTATGGGAAATTGAAACAAAAATAGATTAAATGGCTTGGCCAAGGACAACAAAATAAGGCATGAAGTGATGCGAGCAGTTAAACCCAACTAGGGCAAAGCTTGGCCTAAAGAAAAACGGGGAAAAAATAAGAAATAGAAAAAAAATCATGTCAACAAAAGTAGCATGGGAGACTAGAGAGACTGAAATTCACAACTAGCTCAACAATTAATGAGAAATACTTTGACAAATGTGGACTTTGAAAGAACGTTGCAAAGTTTGAGGATATATTATGTATGTATTTACAGAAGTATGGCCTAGATAGGCATATTTCAGAATTCTAAACAGAAATCATATGAATGAGAAATAGCTACTTTTAGACATTAAAAGGTTGTAAAGCAAGACCGCTCAACACATGGGTGTTTGGGATCCAGCTGTTAATCACAGCATTGCAAGAAAGCAGGAGGAAATTTTTATGGAGGCACAGAGGGGAGCAAAGCAGAATTAAGATGAATGGAAATGCTTTGCCAGCTTCTAGAAGGGGACCAGTGGATCTGCAGCCTGTAACTTCTGACTTGCCATGCAGATTTCAGAAACCCTTCCATATAAGCTCTGTGCGGTCCACTGAATTCAATAGGTTTTAGTAGTAGAGCAGCTGCACTCGGTTTACACTTGTAATGGTAGGCACCCCTCAATGTACAATGAATTTCATATCAGAATACTTCCCATCACCATATGACATTAATTCCAGATACTTTTCCATATATATGCAACTCCAAATAAAAGTCCCCAGCTCTCCAGAAGATACAAATGCAAGAAGTATGGTGTCCTGATCTACTGCAATTTCCACCTTTCAGTGCTCCGCTGCCTGTTTTTTACCCATTCCTCATTTATCTCTTCCCCATATAGCATATTTAAAACAAACCAAAACTATCAATTTTATATGCTTCAAATGGCAAATACATACAAATATATGTATATATAAGACATATATACTACATATATATACACAAATTAAAAGAGAGAAAAATAGTTTCCCTGTGCATCATTCATCAGTGTTCTACACTTGCATCCCCATCTTAAGAAAATCCCCAAGAGACTTGGGTAAAAAAAGGATACCATTTCCTACAAAAATGGATGCCAGGAGGCCTGCAAGTCTTTTGAGGGAGTACTTGGATCATAAATAATTTGCTTTCAGAGTCCAGATCTTGAGGCAGAGGAGTCAAAACCTACTTGTTCTAAAAGCCTCTCTTCGGTGGGAGTAAGTTTCACAGACACTTTGTAGAGCCAACAAAAGATGGAAAGTTTGGGTCAAAGAAGTATTTAAAATGCTATAATTGATCTTATTGCAAACACTGGAAATCATTTCAATACAAGTGATTGCATTAATAACAGATTAAAATCTCAAGGGTTCCAGGATGCAATCTTAAATGGAACCAAAAATAATTTAACTCTACTGAGTCCAGAAAACATAATCCGTCAGAAACACAGCTCTAAAAGATCCCTTAAGAATGTAACTGGCAGTAAAAAAATAAAAGATGGAAAGAAAAAAAAAATAACAGAAAAAAGACAGAAATACAAAAGCACCTTAAGCAGTAAGAAAAAATAGTATGTTCCACTGAGCATCTTTTCAACAGTGAGTTCACTCATGTCATTGGTCTTCCTTCATACTGTTGGTCTCTTTTGTATTACTAGCACTGCCTATGTGAAAAGAAGTACAGGAACTTGCAGAACTTGCCAAAAAAAGCTCACACCAGCTCACAGTTTTAGTTTTCACATTGATGGTTCAGGTGAAATCAAATGGACTTCAAGAAGAACATTAAAATTGAACCCTTGTCTTACAAAAAACCACTATGTAAATCTAAACAAATGAGTAGTCTTATTAGCCTCAATGTCATGAATGGAATGCTCATCTATTTTAAATTACTCCTAGGCAGTCTTCTCACAGGTTTATGACATTAACTAATCTCCATTTAAATAAATGTAGAATCTAATAGGCTTGTATTTGTGCCAAAAAAAAGGAGTCCTAAATAGAAAGCTGGTCTGTCAGCAAGGATGAATTAACTGGAAGGACTAAGGAGACTTTAATCCCTGTCATTGATTCGTGCTTCCCTGTGCCCCACAAGCATCACCCACATTCTCATCTTTGTGGTTTCCTAACTCTGCCTATATAGAGGAAGAAAAGCAGTGACACAGCACCTAGGAAGTCTGCATTTGAAGATCTATGTCACTTTTTTGTCTTTGTATAAAACCTGACCCAGTGGCTTGTCCTTATCATAGGAATTACGAGTATTGTCCTTTACCCCAAGCTGCAAACTACCCATAAAAGTAGTCCAGCTAATAGAGCTCTTCAAGCACACTGAAACAAAGGGCATTCTTTATGCATTTTGTAAAATAAGATTTTTTTTCTCCCTAATACTCAAATACTGCTTCACCCTTCGCCACAGAAACTGACTAGCTTCTGCTCATCTTGGAAAAGAATCACCAAGCATGATTCTGATAATTGAAATGCCTACACTGACAGACACAACACAGTCATCCTTTCTGACATACCTGTACAGTTGCAATTGGCAGAATTGTACAGGTATATTGCTCTGACATGAGCCATTCAAGAGCTGAAGCTTACCTGGTGACTATCAGGCATTTGGGCAAGTGGATTATGAATACAATAGCCTGAAATGTGCTAAAGTAGAAAAACTTTTTTTTTTTTTCAGTAGACATTTCTATGTTTTGAAATTGGAGCTGAGGCACAAAACAGTCTACATCACATCCTTACTTGCAGTCCATGAATCCCCCTCAGGTTTTGCTCTGCTTCACTGTGTAAATGAAAGTAGAACCCAGTTTTTTATTTTGAAGCCACTCATATCCCAGTCTCATAGTTTGCTTTGCTGCAGCTGGCAGTCTTTTATCTCAAACGCACAATCTAGAAGATCAGTACTGATTAAGATGTTGCCATAACATGAAATAATAATTTCAGAATAACAGATTTAGGATATTTTATAAACAGATGGGAATATAAAAGTAGACAGCAAGGTGGTCTCAAGGATTTGCAGATATGTATTCAAAACACCTGATGGTTTAAAGTTGTAATATATTTTTGAGTCACTTACCGAGTTTGAATTTCCCAGTTGGATTCTGACATTCAAATAAAGACTTTTTATAATTATTAATCACCTCAAAGTACAAATGAGTATCTGAAAGACATGTTATCTTGTTACAGTGATCATCCCACATTATGAAATCACCAATGAGACTCTAATAGTGTATTTAAGTATCACAGAATCACAGAATCACAGAATGTCAGGGATTGGAAGGGACCTCAAAAGATCATCTAGTCCAATCCCCCTGCCGGAGCAGGATCACCTAGATGAGGTTACACAGGAACATGTCCAGACGGGTTTTGAATATCTCCAGAGAAGGAGACTCCACAACCTCCCTGGGCAGCCCGTTCCAGTGTCCTGTTACCCTCACTAAGAAGAAGTTTCTTCTCATATTTAAGTGGAACCTCCTGTGTTCCAGTTTGTACCCGTTACCCCTTGTCTTATCATTGTTTGTCACCGAGAAGAGCCTGGCTCCATCTTCGTGACACTCCCCCTTTATATATTTATAAACATTAATGAGGTCTCCCCTTAGTCTCCTCTTTTGCAAGCTAAAGAGACCCAGCTCCCTCAGCCTTTCCTCATAAGGGAGATGCTCCACTCCNTCCAGTCCACACTTCCTCAGTTTAGCTGTGAGGATGCTGTGGGAGACCTTGTCAAAGGTTTTACTGAAGTCAAGGTAGACCACATCCACCGCTCTGCCATCATCCATCCACCTCGTTATATCCTCATAAAAGGCTATGAGGTTGGTCAAGCACGACTTCCCCTTGGTGAAGCCATGTTGACTGCCCCTAATGACCCTCTTATCCTTGATATGCCTTGAGATGGCACCAAGGATAAGGTGTTCCATCACTTTCCCAGGGATGGAGGTGAGGCTGACCGGTCTATAGTTACCCGGGTCCTCCTTCTTGCCCTTTTTGAAGACTGGAGTGACATTTGCCTTCCTCCAGTCCTCAGGCACCTCTGCCATTTCTCAAGACTTGGCAAAGATGATGGAGAGTGGTCCAGCAATGACCTCAGCCAGCTCCCTCAGCACCCGTGGGTGCATCCTATCTAACATCTATTTTTACTTTGAAATAGAACTCTTGCTTTCTAGGAAGATATTAAATGTTGTTTCTGAAAATCTTATCCAAGAAATCGTCTTTGAAACTGTAACTGAGGTTATCTGAATCACTCTTGAAGATGTTACGTAGCACTGCCCCTCGTGTCAGCCCCTGGGTTACACCACTAGTGACTGGACTCCAGCTAGGCATCCTGCTGCAGATCACAAACCTTTGAGCCTGGCAATGCAATGCAATATATGTTAGTTTCTGACACATTAATATATGCACAAGGTGTTTGTACTTATCAATTAAAACCATGCTAATGGAAAATACAGTCTAGATAATAGTAAGCAGTGTTAGAAATTATTTCTCTCTTTTCAAAAAATACAAAAGAATATCCATCCACCCTTAAAAATTCTTGTCAGTGGGAATCACCCAGTCAGTGTTCTCCTTTTCTAAAAATGTACTAGGAACCCAGTATAGTTGAGAGTTTGCCTACTCCACACAGTAAGTGTAAAATTATTCACTAGAGCAAAGCTAATTTTTTTATTCTGAATGTGAATTTCAGAGAAAATTGTTGAGTATACATATTATGTCCTGGTGAAAAATACACACATTTCTACACCCTGCCCATACCCAAATACCCCCAAAACAATATGCTGTTAATCATAGAAATGAAGGAACAGAAAGAGCCTCAGGAGATTACCCAGTATAACCCTCTTCACACAGACAGGATCAAACATATGTGGAACTAACTCAGACCTCTGACCTTCACTTCATCTTGCTGTAGTTTCATTGTAAAGCTACGGGCAGATCCTTTTATGTCCTTTCTTTAAGTTTTCTGCCTGTGAAATAAGATTAAAAAACCCCTGAAATTAGTATCTTAACAGTGGTCTGAAATTTAGCATTAAATGTTATTTCTTCGTCTTAGTTATGAATCATAACCATGGTTTTGATCCTGCATATTAGAGGAATCTAATACAAACAGAATATAATACCTGGGAAGAGTGTCAGCTCTTTTCTGTCAGATCATAGAGAATAGTTCTCATGACATGATACACAAATGCATTTCTAAGATTACAGAGAGAGATACACATTTTAGGCAGACCGCAGGAGTACTTTTTTTTGCAGCAGCTGAATATCAGTTTAACAGATTTAGGTAATGATTAATAAGCAAATTTGAGCAACCACTTAAAAACAATTACTGAAATTCAAAGCAGAATGACCTGTGCAAGTTTGGTTCAAAAAGCAATTTAGTATTATAATATTTAAAATATGGCCTACAAGATGACAAGTACATTGCTTTGGGACCAGATTTTTCACAACTGTCACTGTGGGCTTCTGAAGCCAATGAGAACTTTACAGCTAGGAAAGCTGGAAGCAAATTAGAGTTTTTCAATAATAATGGACCTTGAAATGCAGAAAGTGAATGTGCATAATACTAAAAGCTTCCTCAGATCTCTTTATTTTAACTACAGTCATGTCACAACAATCTAAATCTGCTTGCAATTTTCATTTTTATGTCCTTAAAACCAAAATCAGATTAATAAATCAGCAAGTGTATAAACACCAGGAGACTGCTCAGACAGACAAATGACTTAATGCCCAGGCACACTCAAATCTAAGGGCAAATCATAAGAATAAAGGAGCAGATATTGATGTGGAATGAGCTGGGTCCGTCCTCCTCCCCATGGGTTAGGCTGTCTACACTGAAGCTCTACTAACACACCAACTGCTGAGAACAAGCTGTGTGGGAAAGGGTGTCAGTGGGGACCTCACCGCTTTGCTCAGGAGCAGCACAACCCTCACCCAGGGTCTTCCTGAGCTACAGTGTAGCCAAGCCTATGCTTGGGCTTGTGCCTTGCTGGTACAGAACCTGACACACAGGCTCAACTTCCTGGCTGCATCCCAGACACTCCCCTTCATTAAGGACTGCTGCCCCAGGACCCCTGGGCAGTGGTTGACCCTCACCAGCAGCTTCAGCACAGTCCAGGTGCTGTGGGACTCTGCTCTGGCTGCTCCCTCATTATAGGCAAAGTCTTCTTTCAACTGATTTAGCTGTTCCCACTGAAATCCAAAATACCCTCAGCTCCATCCAGGTAACAGTGCTCAGGATCTCAGGGTCAGATTCTAGGGGGGATTAAATTTTTTTCGTACTGTAAACTCAGTCACAGATACACTGATGGCCTTCTAGCAAACAGAAACTATGTAACACTGGATATCTGAATATTCTTTTCAAATTACATATATTCATTCCAAAAGGGTTTGAACTTTATCTGTTGGGGTTTTTAATTTTTCATATTTCAATCAGTCTATGCAAAATTGAAGCCTCTTTTTCATATTGTTAACTAAAGGAGCTGCAACTGTGGGAGACTCTAACTGAAACAATAAAGGTAAGGGTCTGCACGTAGTAAGTGATGCAAAACTGTGCTATGCAGAACATCCTAGGATCTGGTAAATGGAGAAAGGATGTTGTGGCAGGACAGGATGGGTGAGCACATGACCCAGCCACTAGACACTCTAGAGAAGGCTGGACAATCAAAGTAAACAAGCTGCTGCCTCCCACCACTTCCCATCTGGGCGCTTGTGTCCATGAGCCAAAGTGTCAGATACAACAACGCTTACAAATCCAAGACATTTTACCCTCTATGCAGACTATCAGTATTTGAAAGCCAGCTTCCCTGTGTTGTCTTTCAGTCTGGATATACAACCCAGAAAGCCTGAGCCAAACATTTAGTAGTATTTCCTCAGCATAAAATAATCATTATGTAACATAGGACACAGCTACTTAATTACTTTTGCTGAAACCTACAAGGAAATGTATTCAGTCTTAATTTTGCCCCAGATTTGCTTCATTAATGACCTGAAGACCATTATCAAGAAGTATTCTACCGGCCCTAGCTCTGCTTGATCAGTCAAGCCCCTCCTCAATGCATCAGCACCTTACAGCCACCCATAACAAAAACAGAAGGAAAACAGTACCTCATCCAGGAATGTAGCAGAAATGTAGCTAGCTCAACATAAAATGTGCTAATGGTCCTAAGTAGCCTTTGCTTGTAGTATAACCAGTGACTTCGTTTCAGTTACAAAAAAGTGGATCTCTAATGTAGCAAACCCTGGGAAAACTCCATATTAGTAGGTCAGTTGCAGATGGTCATTTTCAGTCAGCTCCCACATAAGATTGAATAATGACTGGGTGGATGAGGGGCAGTGAGCATGAAAGGGGAACTGGAAGCTAAGAAATACCACTTCTTTGTCCACAAGACCATGAAATATGCTCCTACACACAAGTATAACTACCTTGAGGGTTTATTAGATTTTTGTTGGAGTGACTAACCAAAATGAAGGGATGAAATAATGTCATTTGGTATTCACTTTACAGGTATGCCTAAAATAAAGATAAAAAATCATAAATGCATGTTTTTAAATTCATATTGGTTAAACCAAGGCAGCTAAGTCAGGTAAAATAACAGACAAGAAAAGGCAGTTTGGGTATTAGTTCTGGTTTTAGAGGAAAATTTATCATATTTGGGGTTTAATAGCTCAATGTCTTGATGCTCTCTGCCACTCACTACAGTCTAATGGGAAACTGAAATGCTCCAAGAGTGATAGCAATTAGTCTTTGCCAGGGATATGCCTTAGGCTTTCTACATTACCCTTCAGTAGAGCAAGGCAGCCTAGCTATTCTGTGAGCCTTGCCTTCAGTAATAGAAAGGGAGTTTTTATCTGTGAGCAGCTGTGGAATAAGGTCCAGTAAGGCATTTTAAGCCTAATCTTGTGAGTTGCAGAGCATTCCCTGGCAAGTGTTAATCAATTTCAACTCTCATTGATCTCAACAGGCTTTGAGGGTACAAATCAGGGAGTTTTTGCTCAATTCTATCCTAATGCTGAACTTCTGTTGAAACCCATGGAAGCTCTATGTGTGTGGAGCAATGGCCTTTCATAGCTGGTTACTGTTTGCAGTAAAAGCAGGTGCATCTAAAAAGAAGCTTAATGTGTTTTAAATAAGTCTTAATCTTAGTAATAAAGGTTAAAGACATAGCTGACTATGTCCATTTGCCAAAATGATATTTTGGTATCAGGCTTAAGAGATTTAAAATAAATAAATTTTAATAGTGGCAGGCTTTGCTGCTATTGATTTCTGCAATATATTCTAAACTGTGACTTTCCTTATTCCTTTCCTTCATTTTTAAAGCCGGAATTGCTTTCTGCCTTGGATAAAACTTCATATAAGAAGTGAGATATGAAGATTAGGCCCCTATTCATGCTGTTACTGTATGATTTTCATTTGGATTAATAACCTTCACTGGGAGATCTCACAGCACATTACAAAAGCTGCCAAGAAAACCTTCTGGCATTTCTTGGACAGCATTACCAGTGCATCACTTCTCACGGGATGGCTGTCCCTCTTGAAACAACTCAGAATATTTTAGAAAAAGCACAACTGAAGCCAAATACTCTGGTCTAGTTTCTCTCCTGGAAGAGAATTTACAGGCTAGTGAAGAGGGCAGTTTTCATGGATTTACTGACCTTTGCAAAAGCTCTTTGTCACAGGATTTGAAGGATGGTAAGCCTATTTGGCACCCTAATCCAAGATAACCAAATTCTACTTTTATCGTTTCCTCTATAACAGATAGGTCACATTAGGACCAGTGGGAAATGATGTTGGAGAAACCTCTTGGTGGTGTCAAATTTCTTTCAAATTTGACTAGTCGAAACAGATTTTGCAGCATAATCTGCAGCTGGTATAAACTGCTTTGAACCAAACTCCGTTACTACTTTGGCATGGATGCTGCCTTTGTAACTCCCAAGTATTTCTTTTATTTTAATGGAAGACCTTGGAAACTGGGGACACCACTTCAGAGAACTACAGAAAATATATCTCAACTTCATGGCCAGACTCTAGAAGACCTACAAGTTGAAAGGCAATAAAAAGCAATATATATGAATTTAAGCATGTCCCTTAAGAGATATGTTCTGAGCTTTTTTTTTTCCTGCTTCTGAGAGCTAATCATCAAAAAACCCTGCAGTATTAAAACATATTGAGACCATAGGACAGTAAATGGTTTCATATAGATGAGATGAATTCCCTTTGTTACAAGCCATGATTGAGTCTCTGAAGCTACCAAGAGCCTTTTTTGATAGTGCTCGGGTTATATACATGCAATGTCCTCATGCATCAATGTCCTTAGATGACCTGCATGAAACTCAGAGATTTGAAATAGTGCTGAGATTTAGACACCAGAGTCAATTAATCTAGAGAATGGATGTGATACCCCTGATATCCTGACGCCAAGCATGAAGCCATGCACTGATGAGGTGCTTCTCAATGCAAGACACTCCACAGTATAAGTTGTCAGTATCAAAAAAATTCTATATGCTCCTTTCCACTTGAGAGATCTCATTGCAATATTCATGTAACTGAAAGCCATTTTGGCTAATGCTCATTTAAGCAATAGCAGACTTAGCACTGTACTCAGAGACCAGGGGTCTCCTCTCTTAAGCATAACATGGAGCTGACACAGAACTAGAGAAGTTTCCTGGGTTAATATGCTATTGAGACACACTTTAACTGTTTAGGCAAGCTCTCCAACATGGGAGCTTCAAAAAGAAAAGCTGGTTGGCTAAAAGGCTATGTGGCAATGAACAAGAGTAGTCTTTATCGAGGTGGGGGAAATGAAGGGACAAAACAACAAAAAAGCATACAAAATGCATCCACACTCCCCATGTCTATCTGCTGCAAAACTGGCTGTGGTGGCAGTTAGGGCTGACTCATTCTCTGCCCCAGCAGCACGCGAGGCAGGGACCTAACAAGCTGTATTGCGAGCCTTGAAGAAGATTTTGTAACCCAGGAGCCAGTGATCTTGAATGTCTGCTCTGTTGGCCCTACGTTTTGGGACAGAGAAGATCACATGTTGCTAATGTAACCTGTAATTTATAGTATCTTTGGGAAAGGTAACATGTATGTGGATCTGTGGAGAGGTATCTCCATAAGAATAGACGTGTGAGCAAACCCAGACTTGATGGAGCCAGTAAGAATGGCTGCAGGAAAGATGTAAACAAGGACACACACAAGGACGGTTACAGAGAGGTTGTAAACAAGGATACACGGGGACAGCCACGTGTGGCACGTGACATAGGAGTGAAGCAGCAAGAAAATGGAGGCAGAAGGCGGAGCCAAGGGAGGCGCCTTGAGACTACCTGGCCAATCAAGAGATGTTGCCTAGCGCCTGGCAGAGTTGGTTACCAATTAGAGTGGTGCTTCCAGCGCGTGGTTAGCGCTGGTGGGTATATAAAGAGTGAGCTTCGGGCAATAAACGGCAATGCTTGGATTATATTAGTGCGTGTACGCGTTGTCCATTGATCTCCCGCCGCATGGATCAAGGGGTGGAATGTGCTGATCTTGACCAGGAGACTATAGTACATCAAGTGTAAGTCAGAGACCCACACCATAGCTGGCCTGAGTGGGTGCAGGATGGTGCTGTGCTGCATTATGCTGCATGTCCAGCGTGGACTTCAGACCTGTGTTATACTGCAGAGGTTCCTTGACACAGTGTGGAGATTTACAGCTAGACTGCAGGCCTCAATA
>VYZX01023812.1:42142-88579 GCA_013401335.1 Brachypteracias leptosomus | reverse complement strand
AAGAAAAATTCTCAACAGAAAACTCATGAAGTTTGAAAACGCAAATGCAAAGTCCTGCACCTGGAATGGAAGAACCCCATACTGGGATTATCAGCCCAAGAAGATAACTCCATGCTTGTACAGGCTGCAGACTAGCTAGGTTATAGGTCTGCAACCTAGGGCTTGCAGGGTGTAGGAGGAATGTCCAGGTGGACAAGACAAATATGAGTCAGTAGTGTGCTCTTGCAGCAGAAAAGGCAACCTGTATACTAGGCTGCATCAGCAAAAACATAAGCCAGAAGTTTGAGGGAAATCATCACTCTCCTCCACTCAGCCTTAGTAAAGCTACACCTACAGTTCTGTGTCCAGCTATGGGTTCCCTAGCACAAGAGAGACACCACAACACTGGAGAAAGTCCAGCAGAGGGCCACCGAGATGATCACGCTACAGCTAAGGAGAGGCTAGGGCAGGTCGGTTTGTTTAGCTGGGAGGATGATACAGCTACAACCTTCCACTACCTAAAGCAACGCTATAGAGAAGACAGAAGTGCACAGCAAAAGGTCAGGTAACAACTCACAGCAAGGGAAGTTCTTCTAATTGAGTACAAGAAAACACATTTCCACAACACGTATAGTTGAGCACTAGGTCAGATACCCAGAGACCCTGTAGAATCTCCACCCTTACAGATATTCAAAACTTGGGTGGGGAGGACCCTGGGCATGATAAATTTTCTTTCAAGCTAGTCCTGCTTTGAACAGGAGTTCAAACTAGATGGCCTCCAGATCCAAATTACTTCATGACCTGCCTGGAGGATGTGAAGCTTCTGACATGAAGAGTGTTTAGATATTTCTGTTAAAGAACTACATGCAACCACTTTCTGAAGTGGTAATATGCAGGTCCCTATAACCGTCCACATTTGAGCTTCTAGAGCTGATTCTATGCCCTTGCAGAGCTCTGGGTCTGTAAGTGCCAACAAAAGGTCAAGCCTTTACTTCACATTCTTAATCTGAGTCTAGATGGCAGTGTGTAATGCTAGATTATTAGATAAAATTAAAGTAAAGCCTAGATTAGGTTATTATTAGGTTATAAAATAACATAGCCATTCATGGTAACGGTAAAATTATGTTCTGGTGACTTTATAGCCACCACTCCAAGGCATACAATTTTGTATTCATTATCAAAAATTTCCATATCAGGAATGTCAACAGCTCAATAGAAAAACTTACTACATCACATTGAGATCAATTTTATAGTATTTAAATTAATTTCTGTTTCTTGTCACCAATAAATACATTTTGCTATCACAGTTTAGCTAATGGGTAGTGAGACAACACTACTGAATCCATACAAGCAAGCACACATGCATGTGCATACATACACCCTTGTTTTTGTCAGCTTATCTAAGAAAAGAGAAATAGAACTTCAGCCAGTTGATTAAAATTGAAACTTCACTTTCACAATATTTATATAACTGCTATTGTCACAAAACTTCCTCGGGGAGGAGGTGGGAGGTGGAACACAAATAAAAAAACCAAACAGATACTCTAATTCAGTTCCACCCTCTACCATATTTCAGGGGACTTTAAAGGCACATTTATCTTAATGTTTGGGGAAAAAAAAAAAAAAAAAAGAGTAGAGAACCACTGAACATTTTTCATTACCATTCTGCTTTATATGGCACTAAAAGTTTCCTCTGCCCATATACTCCATTCAGAGGAATAATGCAGCACACAGGACATGCAAAAAAAGCATAACTGATCACCTTTTCACAAATTACAATGTGTAGCTGGCAAAACAAGGGAGAGCCCACATAATTGTTTTTTCTCAAGCAGTTTGGCAAAGCAGAAGGCAATATACCAAAGCCTGAATAAAGTTTCAGTGTGTTGCTCAACCACTATCAAGAGATGATGCATTTCCAGTTTTCATGCTAACGAAACTCAGACAAGTTAAACACTTCATCAACTTTCAGATGTCTATATATGCAAAGGCCAAAATTGTAACCTCTCCAGGTTAGATGAAAGGTTTTGTCCTGCCTGCACAAAGATAAGCCAGAAGAGTTCATGCCAGAGAAATCAGAATCTAGTCCTACCATTAAAACATTAGCTAGGTTTCCTGAAGGTAGGAAAATGAAGATGCGGTAAATAGGTAGTATGTACTGGGGGGAGCTGTACTTAAAGGGACTAGAATCTCGAGTGGATGAATAACATAATCCAGTATGATTCTGCCTTTGATGAAGCCAAGAACACAGCTTAAATAACCTTTAGATTGCTTGTCTAGTGTGAGCCTTCCCATGAGACTGTCTAAAGACATGCACAGAGACAAGATCACATATCCATAGCAACATGACAGCTGTTTGATACCTCACTGAAACAGAGCCCTTTCAACCCAGATCTTTTCAACCAAAAGCTACATCCCAGACAAATAAATGTTTTAAAAATTCAAAGACACACACAATAACACAAGGAAGGAGGTATGAAAAGAAACTACTAGTGTTCTTCATGATAATGCAACCAGAAGGTTGTAGATTTCTTTCAAACCCAAGCATAAGCTTGTTAATAGATGCCTCAAACATCTCCTTCCAATGGTATGAAATAGGACTAGAGGAACAGATGATGTTTCCAAGGAATGAACTTCTCTATCTAGCTTTATACCTATATCACAGTAATTTACTTTACACAAATCTACTTAAAGCTTTTTTGCTTAAAAGTAGACAGATGTACATTATATGCTAATAAACAGTAAACTTCCTAATATCTTCAAACATATGAAAAAGGTGTTTTTCCCCTCTGTAAACATATTGTCGGAAAGTACCAATCATACAGAGATAACTATCAAGTATCTATATAAGGCCAGAAAGGTGATTATTTATTTCAGTATATTTTCCCCATAGAGTTTAAGATTGAAATCCTACTCTTCATTTAAAGCTCAAGTATCAGTACAGAATTTGAAATCCTTTCTCTAGTCAGCCCAGATTTACTGGAATAATAGGTAAGCCAAAAGAAAAGGTACTTTTAACATAGCCACAAGTGGGAAATCACATACTCTTATTATAACTCTACCTAGAATAGGTGCAAACGGGGTACTACATATTTTTAAGATCTTTAAAGACAGCCCTGTTTCTGAAATTGCCACTCAGGAGGCTTCCAAGTCTCAAAAAGAAAAAAAAAGGCGTTGGGAGAATTTTTACCCTAGCTGAAGCGCCATACATGTCATTAGAGTTTGTTACTCACGCTTAAGCAAGAGGAAGAGGAAAGTCCACAGAGACTGAAGCAGAGAGGCACTGGCGTTTACGATTAGAGCAACTCCACCACCACCAAGCGCCCACGAAAACTCCCCGACAGCCACCTTAACCCACGCGTGCCCCCTTTTTTAACACAACAGAAACCCTCCACTTCCCCTCCCACCACCCTTCCCTACCTTCCACCGAACGCCCGATGCTGTGCAAGTGGGTGAAGGAGGGGTACGCGGCATGAACCCCTTTCAGGTACGCCTCCAGCAACTCGGTGTGGTGGTACTTGAAATCCAGCGCGGCCGCCACGGAAATAAGGCAGAGGATGCCCACCACGTCCTAGAAAGAGAAAGATGGACCAAACAGCCGATGAGACTGGGGGGGTCGTCGCTACCCCGGCTCCGATGACGTTTAACCGGCTGATGCGGGAGGGTTCCCCCGGTGGGCTCGTCGCAGAGCCGAGTCAGCGATGAGCCCACCGGCGGAACCCTCCCGCCCCCAACCCGTCTCCCCTCACAGGGAGCAGGTGCCTTCCCTCTCCACCCAAAACAGCCGCCCCTTACCCCGGTGGAAGCCCGCATGGTGCCGCCGCTCTCCCACAACTGGAGCCCCACGGCCGGGCGGTCACCGCCATCCCCCTCCGCCGGCCTCGCCCTGCCCCTGACTGACGTCTTCTCCATCCACTCAGGTCCCCCCGACCCGCCCAAGGGGCAGAGAGGATGAGGAGGGGGGAACACCCCTCTCCTCCTCCCCTCCTCCTCGCCGATGGCTCTCACCTGTGAGGGATGCGGCGGCGGAGACACCCCCTCGCTGTCTTCGGCAGCCCCTCGGGTTGAAACCAACCTTCCTCCCGCTGGTTTTGCCTCATTTTTCTTCCCAGAGGGTATGAGGGGTGTCTGGAGGGGGAGGGGAAAAAAAAAAGGGGGGGAGGAGCGCAAAAGTTCACGTTTTGATTTTTGGTGATTTGATTTACTTGAATGGTTGTTAAGCAAAATCAAAACAAACCACTTTTTAATTTTTTTTTAATTCCCTTTTTAATGGGAGGTGTGACAGCTGCCCAGCTCCGGCTGACATGTAGCATTTCTACCACTCCTCTTCAGCTCCTGTGTGGTCCTGGGCTATGATGAGGGTGTCAGCACCTGGGACCCAGAAACAAAACCTGCTGCTTGCAGAGGGACTCTTCTATCTGTCCAAATCTAATAAAACCTCTGCCTCTTCAGACAATTTAGCTACCCAACAATATCTGCCTAGCGTGGTTTTTTTTTCTAAGATGAGTTTTTAACAGGCTTGTATTCAGTTACTGAAAGGACTGGATTATATCTACAGAATTAAAAGCTTTTCTTGGTTTTGCACTAACCACATTGCCTTGGGGATATCCTAGTCCTGGGATTCACCACAAAGACTTTTTTCATCACCTTTTATTGTCTTTAAGATTGAAAAGGACTAAGAGAAAAAAAGTGAAGCTGGCCTCCAGCAGCAAAAATTAGGATGGCATCTACATTTCGTTTAAAATATTATGTGGGTATAGCTGAGTGTTAGAATGCAACTATTCGTAAATTCTGCATGGTTTTTCTGAGAAAGAAAAAAGGCAAGTTCTCATTAAAACCAGCAGCAGGATTTGACCCGCTGCCTTCTGAAGTTGCTATGCTGGTCAATGCCAGAAAAAGGGTACTGAAGGAAATGAACATAGGAGACAATGTAGTTAATAAAAAGCTCTTGTTAAATAAAAAGTTACCATTAGATTGAAAGGTATCCCCCCCCCCTTTTTTTTTTTGCCCCAAAGCTTTAAGAAAAAAAAATCGAACTATACTTTAATGCAAGTGTCTGTAGTATCTCAATGTACCAGAAGTGTATACATCTAAAAATGGTGGTAACATATCTACATTCAGACCACTCAAGTATTCTTAGTTCAGGGGAGGGACTCCCATATCACATATGACAAGGGATTTATGTGATGTACAAGGCTACTTCTTTAGAAGAGATATATTAGGTTTCTGTTGAACAGTGTTCTTTGAAGCATGGCATTTAGGGGAGGGGACAGCCCTAGAGCCTTTCTCCCATATTCTGATGCCATGATATTTTAACTCTTGTAACTTGACAAGATCTCCCCTCACAAAAGAAAATTCCTGCAAGACCTACACATAAAAAGTTAATAGTTGGTTAGAGTTACTTGCATTTGTTACATGGAATGGGAGAGCTTGTGGGGTTACACTACAAAGGTGCCCGCAGAGAAGCAGGAGTCAAGTATGTGAGCTTCACATTTGAATTTGTAAGGCTTGAATATATATATTTATAGGCTCCTTGAAAGACGATCTGGAGACACTACTTGGGTAAGCAGCGGAAAAAATATACTTAGGTGTTAATGCAACATATACATACTTGGAAACTGTCCCAAGATAATCACATTAAATCAGAGAACTCTGACTCCAAGACAAGTAGGGTGTTTGCAATATGGTAAAAATCACAGGGGCCTGTAAAATATTAATCTCAGTGGAATCACTAAAATCACCTTTGATACTAGATAATCACACAGCGTTATCTCCTTTGGAAATTACGCCATCCTTTAATGTAGCCAACATAATCATGGTTAAATGAGAACATTACTGTATTTAGGAATGTTCAAAATGATAGACTGTTTCCATGCCAGGTACTTGCAAGTTAAGACAAGTCAGCCTGTTTGGCATTATTTGAGTCACATGTGACAGAATCAAGCTTCTTTTTTTTTTTCCTCACTCTCCACAGAACTCAAAGATACCTATTGCTCTTGAATCACTTTTGAGAAGATCAGTTTAATCCAACCTGGGCAAATTATATTCTGGCATATGCGGTTGTGGGTAAAAGTCAGTATCAAAGACCAAATCCTGTAGGAAATTAAGTCAGCTATAAATCTCCCATTGACATCCATAGTTCAAAACCAAGGGCTACACGTCTGAAACTGATTGCAGTTATTTTTGACAGCACTGCAATGGACAATGACCCCTATGAGGAAGTGAGATAAGCAGAGAAGTCCTATAGCTGTAAACAGCATTAACTGTTCTCCTCTCAAAGTCATTTCAGGTTGCCTATTCAAAAGTGTTCAACAAGAAACTATTAAAGATTGAACCTGAACATGGGTTTTGTAGGGGAAAAAAAAAAGCGAATTTTGGGGTGAAATTCGCACCCGTAGATCTCAGCAGAGTTGCGTGGGAGTGCACAGGAGCGGTGTCATCATGTCAGTAGCTGTGTTGCCCTCTAGTGACAGGCAAAGAAAATCCCGTCACAAGCAACAGGTAAGAAAACTTCACACCAGTTAGGTAGGACCGTAAGACTGACACTTCACAGACACACATTTAAGACAGGTATCAGTAGTAAAAAGATCTTCTGGAATCTTTTGTGATGTTTGGAGAGCTATTCACAGAGGCGATCTTGGAATTTGAAATCTTATTCAGTGTTTTGTCATTCTTTCAGACAGGATTTCAGCACTTTCCAAAGATTAGTAAGAAAAAAAATGAGTGCCCCACAAAGCTTCAAAATATTTTTGGTGAGAAATACAAAGAGGCCACTAACAAGGATTAAAATTTTTAAGGATCATGGCTGCTATTAAAACTCTCCCAATTGAAATCATGTCCTGGGTGTGCAGACTACAGCTTCATGTTCTTTGCACTGATTTAACACCAAAGACCTGGCAATCAGATTTTTGGTGTGGGAAAAACAGGAGATAAAGGCTTTCTCAAGTGAGACGAACCAGACAAGTGAGTTCAGTACAAGTGATGACACAGACACATGAGTCTGATAGGACAGTGCAGTCCTGGATTAGCGTAAACCCTGATACCGATCACCTGAATGAACTGCAATGAAGCCATTCTAGTATAATACCCACACTGATGAACTAACAGGCTGATATTAGTATGGCGGAAGAAAGATTCCCTACATGAAAGAGCACAAAAGCACCAGAAATTGCTCAAGCATTCACCAGCTTATTAGTTGTCTCTACCACACAGGCAATTCTCAGCTGAGACTTGTGTACTTGGTTCACAAATCTCCTCGCCTCCATCCCAGCACAAGGATTACCCTGGAGAAGAAAGGGATGCCCTGCTGTGTCTGGTAATCTGCAATTAGAAAATGATCCTGGGGGGACTATTGGCAGCTGATGTAGTTTAGAGCTGTCCAGACAAGCACTGAATTAGCTGGAGAATCTGGAACCACAACCAGATGCCTGACAAGCCTCTCGCTCATCCCATCTTGCAAACAGCAAAATCTGCATACAGCAGAGATTTTAAGCTACCGGATGACAACATGTTGTCATGGTGGAACAGGTCAGTTCTGCTCCACAGGGGGTTGAAGTGTGGGAACACAATCTCATTCAAGACCAATGTCTCGAGCGTTGTGTTTTGGGTATTGTAACACAATTCTAAAACATTGTTTTATCTTTATCTTCTTAAATTGTCTTGTCCTTGCCCTTTCAGCAGTTCACAAAGAGTTAGATGTAATTTGAAAATAAATTATTCTTGGAATGGTAGAACTTAATTTTGCACCTGTGGCACAATGGGCCCCTGGGTAGGCAAGAGTACAAGATTGAGAATATGGAAAGCCAGGAAGGTTTGATGGGAAGTTCAGTGGGCTGAAGACTAATGGACTTCAGGGAGGTAAATGGCAAGAAGGACGCTGAAGAATGTCCATAGAGGATTTGAGGAGGTGGGAGGACTGGAGCCTGGGGAGAAGGGGCTGGAAGGTGGAAGGATTTGAGATATTGTCATTGGGAAAAAGCAATTGAGAGGGCTGTGAGAGGAGGTCGTATGGAGGACAGAGAGTAGTCTTTTTGCTCACTAATCTGACCCCAGGTTAACAAAATTTGAAGGGTTTAAGATGTTGACATAACATCTTGCCAGGTCTGCTAATTTGTATATGAAGTTCATTGCAGTTAATACTATGGAAATTACAGAGGTTCTTCATAGCTGATTTCTTGTTGATGTTAAGCAATAGTTTTGAGTAATCTGAAATTTGCCCCAAGAGCTGGACTCATTTCAGGTTTCAACATTTGGAAAATTTGTCAAGTTTTGAAATAGCATTTTGCCATTTTTGCTAATTACCTTCAGATTAAAATATCTTCTTAACTGTCATTGTCAAGAACAATGCAACACTCTTACTCACAACGATGGTTAGTCTGTCTCCTTAAACAAAATTCCTCTGGGCCACTTAACATATTTGTTTCAAGTAAACAATGATGTCATTTCCTAAACAAGAAATTAAGACATTTTTTGAAAACTTCATTGTGTAATAAAACAATCCTCTATTTCTCTTCACTGATTTATGCATAACAGGCCTCTACATAGACAACCAAGTAAACACTATACACTGAAATCTCCTATCAGTGAAAAGCACACATTATGATGTTCTAGACTAACCTTTTTCTTCTGGAAGACAAATGAAAAGGGAGTTTTCTAGATATACAATATCTATGAACTTGCTGATCATCAGTTTAAAGATGAATGTTAGTGGGGCAATAAATAAATATGCCACTTGCTTGACCTCACTGAAAGCAGCTGGCAAGTCTTTTCTTGAATTAATCTATATTGGCTGTGTACTGTTAGACTGTCATTTATTAAACCATACGGCTCTGTGAAGGCTCCATTTCTCCAAAGATATGGGTATGGTTTTGTGGCCATCTTCAACCAATGTAAAACTTAGCTGTCCCAGGGAGAGGCATCCCTGCATGCAACCCTTCTGCCTCCCTTTTGCCAGTGTGGGCACTCAGGCAGACATGTGGTCAGTTGGATTTGGGAACTGGTGCATCTGGAAGCTAACTCAAACACACAGTCCAAAAAACCTCTTCATTTTCACGCGGCTCAGCTCCCTGATCCAGCCCATACAAACACTGGCCTTGGCTGAGGGAGCAGGAGGGCTAGATGGCCCATGGGGTGTGAGAATGAACTGAGTGAGCTGCTGGCTAGGTACAGGTAGGTATGTTTGATCACAGGTCAGAAGAGAGTTTCTCCTGAAGAATGAGCTGCGCTCAGAAGAGAGAGACTCCTGAGCAGTGCCTCAGTTCTGGCAATGGCTCATTCCTTAGAGATAGGCTGGACTTGAAGTCCTGTTACTCTCCTACCCCACTAATGATATGGAAATAGTAATGCTGAATTTAACTGTAGATTACTTAGTGCTTGTCAAGCAGTTTTGTAATGCCAATTAATAAAAATTAGAGAAAGAAAATACTCTTTCAAGTATGGAAACCTCTGTTAGGCTTAGTCTGATATTATTGCTTTTTCTGTGTAGAAAATTATAATATAGGAATAGCTTCTCCAGACAAATGAGCCTTCCAAGGCAACCTGCCATGACAGAAAGTTTATTAGGGTTATCTTGATACAATCTATATTGACAAACAGAATAGCCTACACAAAAGAACACTAGAAATATTAAGTTTTATTCACAAATGTCCATGGAGAAAAGCTTCTCCCATGGTGGTTATGGGGATTGGCTAAAGAGCAGCCCTTAATAAGACACAGTCTGGAAAGAATCTTCCAGTCTTCAGGCTTTGAAGGTAGCTTATATGATGTCATGAATAACATAATCAGAAAATCAAAAATCGGTTGTTGCTGACACTAGGGAACTTCTTTTTCTCCTAGTTCATGTTTTACAGAATGATTAGAAAACTATAAAAATAGTCAAGCCTTGATATGGAGCAAGAAAGACCAGATAAGCTTTAATTTCATCTTGGCTCATTGGATTTTTAGACAATTAAGCCACTTCTAATGTTACATATGTACAAAGACTTTAAAGTAATTTCTTGCTTTAGAATGCTTTATACTTAAACTAAATTGAGTAAGAAGCATCATTTTGCTACCACAATGCTTCCCTAAGAGTAACCACTCAGAAATTTTTCCTGCACGGTCAAATGCATGCTCAGAGAAGATGTGTAGGATAAAGGACACTCCTGCATTCTTGGTGCATCCTGGGAATGGATGTTTCAAAACAACTTACATTAGAGCAGCCTTAAGCATGGTCATCAGGTACTAAACTGACAGCCGAGCAAGCCCCAAATTGGAACAATCTCCTGTACCAGCTTTAGAAGGAGACAAATCTTGGGGGTCAAATGTCTTTGTTTTAATTTTGTTAATGTATGTCTGTGTAAATACAAAATTCTCCATTGGGAATGAGCATTTCAAGTGTTCAAGGGTAGCCTCATCTCTTTTGCATTAGTAATCTTTTTTGACAATCTCCCACACAAGAAGACTCAAAATACACAAGAAGGAAAACATGAATTCCCCAGAGACCTTGTGGTAAGCAGATCACTAAATTAAGATAATTTGGAGGATGACCTTATTTCAACACATCTATTCAAATTTCCACAACACACAGCAAGGCTGAATGTTGCATGCACTCCAAAGATTGACATGCCGCATACCAAAAGCTCTTCTGTAGTTGATTGTTTTTAATGTAGTTTTAATTATTGTTCATCCTACAGGTTTTTAATGGATTATTATGGAGTATCAATCTGCCGTTTTCATTACACATTGAATAATTTTTTTGAGCCTTTCCTTTACTATGGCTGCCCCTCTGCAAGCCTAGCTACAGGAAAGATTCTATCTTCGATCAAAGATTCGACTGTTCAGAGAATTGGCCCTTAAAACTAACTTGTCGGGGGATAATACTTTAAATTGTGCACTATATATTACAAGAATTACCATAGATTGCCATGGATATAGATATTTGATCATGCAAAAATTTCCATTTCCCATTTCTGCCTTCTTTGAACACAAATTATTTCATCTTGTCCTAATATTCAGAGGTCTATCATGCCCCGGCATTTGGAACTATTTCAAAGTGGCAATCACAATTATAAATACATTACAATATAAGCCTAATGTGATTGTTGGCTTACAGAGTCACGGTACAGATCTTAGCTTCATGGTGGCAGATGGATGTTCTACAGGGCTGGGACGTTAGCCAGTTCTTACGTGAACTAAAGGAAGTTCTTGGTTTTGTTTTACTTCTAATCATTTTAAATAATGGGCTAAACGTTAAGGACAACTTGGAGTGGTGGAACTTGCATCTTCTCCTGATCCTATGATGTAAGCTATATTAATGTAAACTCATATTCTTCACTTGTCTTGGTTCCAAATCACTTTTCATGAGACTGGACCTCTAAATTTGGCCTTTTTAGTCTAGATGTAACCATGGGTTACATGGGTGGTCACTCTACTAGTTCATTTTATCAGACTATTGTCTTTGCCTTTAAACAAAGGATTATTTATTTTCACTGCATGTGAGAAAAAACCCACAAAAGATATTATACCTTGCACAAGTTTATATCTAGGACATTATTCCTTATAAAAGAATGAAAATTTATTTCTTCCTCTCCATCCAGTGTTGTCCTAATTACTCTCAATGGTTTTGGTACTTTTGTCTAGATCTAGAATTACAAAAAAGATCTTTATCTCTATCTGTTCTCCAGCCTTATCCAGCTGCAAATACAGAATCTGAGCCAGTAAATCACACAACCATTTGTTCAACAACTTTAAACTTATGCCAAAGTTCTCTTGACTTCAATCACAGTTAAACATATTATTAAGATGACATATATGCTATCTTGTAGAAGAGGGAATAGGCTTGGAAGCTTTCATAGTTGGGTTTTCTACTGTCCTGGAAATGGCTGTCTTCATTAATCACTCTAGAGTTTACATTACTTTATATAAAATCAGAGTTGATCTACGGACATATGTATCTGTAATTTCTAATGTGTCTTTTAGTGATTTAGGCTCAGAGTTTTGGTCATCATTAATTCCTCCAACCCTATTTTGAAACAAAATGTTAGTGAGTTTCTAGGTCAATGGTGATTTAATGCACTTTCCCTGTCCCATATGGGCTTTTTATCTGGTTAAAACATGATATTGCTGTTTATTCATGTTTGAAGATTTTTTCCTTTCTGTGTTTGTATTCTACTCAGAACTGATTAGTTTGGGAAAAAATCTTATTCCGGTCTCTTCAAAGGACTACAGAAGTGAGAATGATTTATGTTTCTGCTCCATTCACAATTCTAGACTCTCTAGACTCAGTTTTGCATGTCCTGTGGTGTCATCTAGGTACATAGAGTAATTGAAAGGTGTGCAAAAGTGATAAATTAGCATTTTCCTTACATTTGGCACTGATGTATTGATAGGTCGTGGAGAACTGGTCTACTATCATTCGACGTTCTGCAAAGGCCACAGGTAAGTAAAATGGAAACAGAACTACTTGCAGAAGCTTTGTACTTATTTAATTGCTGAATTATGTCAATAGGGTTAATTAGAGAGACATAGTGCTTGTATTTCTGCTGATTTTATCTGAACTTGCAGGTAGCAATAGCTCATCCAAAACGTTTATTGAAAGTTAAAAGTGTTCTAAAAACAGGACAACAATGCATGTATCACAAACATAGTAAGAAGATTGGTTCACATGAATGGAGTAACGAATGTTGACCTAGCAACTGCATGACCTTCCACAGAATACGGAGGCTATGGTAAACAGTCTTTACTTCTGGCTACTGGAAAACCAAACACCACCATATTATTGTCTATGTATTCTGTGATGAACAGTTTTACTACTTGCCACAACACTGAGGGATGGCTCCAGTATCTGAATGAATTTGAAACCAGAGAGACTGGAGTCCCTGGCCAGTGGGAAGGCCAGAAGCTCCTGAAAGATGTTGGAGCTGTCTGACGATTAAAAGAACCCTCAGGTTTTCAGTTAGGGTTGATCTGTCAGCATCTCTCACTCACTTCCTTTCTCTCTCTGGTCAGGAATTACTTCAAATAATGTCCACAGCAAAGTGTTATGAAAATAGATATATTTCCACTAAATATTTTTTTTTTCTTTAACAAGATAGAATACGCGGCTAAAAGGCTTTGACAAACTCTGAATTTAACTAATTTTAATGGAAGCTTTGAGTTTAGATTCTCTACCCTGTCCTATAAATCTCATTCTAATTTCAATATGTTTAGAAATACAAAAGAATAGTTTTTAATACAATATTTTAGTTTCTCCCTTTGGAGTATCTTCTATTTATGACTTCATAAAGATGTATGTACAATCTCTCATTATATACGGAATTAACTTCTCTGAGAACTAATAGTGTGTTGATCTCAGTTTACATAGTGATCTTCTACCAGATGTGCACACAGAATTGAAAAAAAATATTAGTAGAGTTGTAAAATCTAGCATAGAACAAAGATTTAAAGAATAAATCTAGCATAGAATAAAGATTTCTGACACAACAGTTACTCTGCCACTTTATGCCTTATATTATGGTATTTATTATATGAACTCTATTTTTTACTGTACCCAGGACTTCTATTTTGGCCAGAAGACACAGTAAGTAGTTCCACTTGATGAGCAACTATTTAATATTTTGTTTTATATTAATTTTTCAGAGTGGCCTGTTTTCATCTAAGATATCAGTCAATATCCAAGATATTGTGGATGTTCCCTTTAAAAGAGGAGACTAGTGATGGAATGAAGCATTTTGTTAACTCAATCCCTTTCAGAAAGAATGGACAGCCATGAAGAGGTATTTTGCTGAACTCAGTAGAAGTCAAACAAGAAGCATTTTCTTTCTTACATTTTCAAGCAATACTAGCGTTAATTCTGCTGCTGTTAGTTTCTGTCCTGCTTCTGCTGCCATCTCCCTCAAACAACACTTAGTCCCTTGAACTAATGTTTATCTACATAGGGAGCTCAGCTTCTAACTGACTTTATATATAACCTGCATTTGCAACTGACTTACTTTCAAAGAAATGTAATTCTCCTAATTTTGTGTTCAGGGTGAACTTTAAAAAGAATTTCATTAACATGATAATGATACATTTCAATAAGAAATTTTCCATTTTACCCAGAAATACATTCCAAACCCTGGTAGAAGGCTAAAATTGTTCATTTTCTCGGGGTTTTTTGTCACATTCATAAAAATGGAATACGAATAATTCACAAGCATTAACATATATTCATAAGCCTCTCTGAAGATTGATGCTATTCTCATTTTACAGGTGAGGCACTGGAGCACAGGAAAAATAGGATCAAAATTTTTCATCAGTCTTGGGAGCCAACCTGAAACACCAGAAAACTGCTTTTTGAGGGTAGCTACCATTATATTTCTTTATGCTTAAAAGACAACTATCACTGACTTTAGCTGCAGCTGTAAATATTAGATAGTTTTACAAATTTGACCTGTCTGTATCAGTCTAAGTCTCCAAAAATAAAGAACAAAGCACATCTGGTAAGTAGGTTTACAAAGTTGCATCCATAGTAGAGGCAGAGACATAATCTTGTTCAACTGGTTGTTTGCAACCTTAAACAGGTTTTCTTCCTGCACTCCGTGGTCCTCAGACAATCCTTTCCAGCTTCAGCAACAAATGAGACTAGACTCAGATATGACCCTTATTTACACCCTAACTTTAAGTGTCATTTAGAAAGTCTGTTACAGTGCCTACAATGAAGGGGCCAGGAAAAGTATGCAGGGATGCTCTAGTTTGCAATTACACTTTTTAATGAAGATTCCTTTTATCTAATGTCCCACGTGAAATATCAAAAACAAGTAGGAAGGTCAGGTATTCAGCCTGTGAAATGTCATCCTCTATACAGTTTATGAACAAGCTTATATTTACTTTCTGCTGATTGAGTTAATGAGACTAGCAATGGTTTATTATTCTTTGTGTCAACAGGTACATCTGGGAGAGTGCCAGCACCTTTCAAAGATACTTGCTGTCAGCTGAGATTTGGGAAACTCAGGGACCTGTTCTTGGCTTCAAGAAGCACACAGAAGCTGTTCTTACCCTGCTTGTCTTCTCACACTCTCTGCACACTGACCTTCTTTTCCAGTCTCATTCATCCTGATGCTTGGCTTCTTTTTCCAGTTTCATTTTCTTTACTTAACAAGACTCAGGAGATGTATGAAAGAAATTCCTAGGCCCAGTTTACCTCCATCTACCCAAAACAGGCTATTATGTTTCTTCTGTATCGTTTCACCCATTGTATTTATTGTCTGATTTTTAGCCATTTTCTGGTTATAGAGGAGAAGCTGCCTACCTCCAACTGAAGCTGAAATTGAGAAACTTGAACACTAAAAGTACTCACCTGCCTCAAAGCTCTCCCTGTGACTTCTTTTCTGTACAGACAACAGCATTAAAAAACACCCTCTCACTTTAAAGATCATCAGGCCTAACAAAGCTCAGTGCTTGCCTTTCTATTCATAGCATTGTATTCAATTGAACACTCGAGAAATTTAAATAAGCTGAACTCCTATACCCATGAAATGAATATAACCCTCGCCTGTCACTTTAAGCAAATCTGGAGCACTGAAATGCTCATATGGTGTCTTTTTCCAGGGTCAGGGTCCATAATATCAGTCAGTTAATTTATTGGTTTCCTATCACTTCAGTTTATCTCATATACTCAATATATTTGAATTATAGCACAACTATTTGGTAATCACTATTCTTCTCTGGAGACGTTTAAAGCCCGTCTGGACGTGTTCCTGTGCAACTTGGTCTAGGTGATCCTGCTCCGGCTGGGGGATTGGACTAGATGATCTTTCGAGGTCCCTTCCAATTCCTAACATTCTGTGGTTCTCTTTGTAACATGGACAAGCATCTTGTTGTATTTGTTAAAAGCCTAATAATATGCAAAGACAGCACTGCAAAGACTGAAAAATGAACTGAACTAAACATTTTTCTGTTGAATCTTCAATAGACTTTTTTCCCCTTCAGTTTGATTTCCAAGCATCATAAGGTACCCAGCAGGTCATAAAGGCACTCTTCAGATTTTACTTAAAGGCTATAAACACTTTTTTCTTTCTCATCATTACCACTGGGGAAAATCCGATGGCCTTCTCAGAAATATTTAGGAAGCAGTCTAGGTCGTAGCAAGCCAAGCCTTTCTAACCACGCATTGATCAGTCAATTCTCTTCTCTTAGTGTGCCTTCATGTCATAGGTGGCCATGATCTCTCAAGCGTTTAGTGACTTTTAGCTCTGTCATTTTCACTTTACCTGCTATTGCCTCACTAATAGGACCCTGACAATGCAATAAGGCATACTAAATGCTTTGTGGTTTTTATAACTTTGGAAACTAAGAGGAAACTAGGAAAATATAAGAATAGAATTTCCACTCTATGTCAGGTTTTCAGGGTAAAACAAAAATGATACCAGGACTTTTCAGACTTAATAGGTGACAATGATTTTCCATGTCATGCCAGCTACTAATTTCAACTTCAGCATCTAGTTTGAAAGGAATTAATGCTTTTGTATACTGCAGTGTATGAGTTCTCATAAATCTGATGTCATTTTATCTTTGCCAACACAATTCTCCCCTTTTGTTGAACCTTTTTTTGCTAATATGTATTAAAAAGTTTGTTCATAAAATATAAAACAACTACACAACTATGCAGAAAAATAAGTGCCTAAGTGAGCATTGCATATAAGAATAAATATTCTTGAGTTGCAAAAATGCTTCTAAAACCTGTTTGACGTGTTTATTCAGTAATAATCATAGCATCATATGTTAATGTCCAATCACAAATCCAGGTAGGATGCTTAAACAGAAAAATGCCCTTTGTTATATGGGGTTGAGCATTAATTACACAGAATATATACTTTTCCAAAGTTTATTAGCTGTGGTGCTTCCAGGGTTTAAAATTAGCGGGCTTTTTTTCTAGCCAAAAATACTCGTGGATCTTTTGTGTCAGAGTTCAGTAGGTGCCCTCCTCCATGTATCTTTAAAATTGAGTAGAAATCTTTCTTTCAGTAATTCTTAAAAGTTCCTTTGTGTTATTTTGACCAATATAAGAAGTATCAGTCAAATTTTTAGGTTGGATAGTTTGGATTTTAAAGGGCAACATAAAAAACCATTGATATTTAATTATCCTATTTCCTTAACTTGGTGGGAGCTTCAGCCAACTCTGATAACTTCTGTGCAAGAGTTAAAAGTCAGGGGAAAGAGTCAGGAGAAGCTATTTAAAAGGAGCGTGCTAACAAGCTTTGAAAGTACAAAAAATATCTAAATGAACTAGGGGAGAGCAGATGCATTCATTTAAAAGGATAAATTATCAGCAAAAATGAGGGAAGAAGAAAATTTTACTTGGAAGTGCCCACTGATAATTTCCTGAGCATAGTGTGAACATATCTCTCCCCATCTTTCAAAATCCAACTATTTTCACCATTTTTATGCTTACATCCATACCTGGAGTTTGATTAATGTGAGACCCATAAAACTAGAGACAGCAATCAGGCTGGTAATCTGAGGATCTCAGGTTCTGATTCAATACCATTCATCCAGCAAAAAATCTGAGCACTCAGGAGTCTTACCAAGAAAACATAAAAAGCATGAGTTGTTAAGCAATTCATGGATGTGCAGGCTTTGATGTATTTTTGTAACATCAGCAAAGAAACGAGTCCAATGAATTTTGTATAACTAATGACACAGTTCGTGACTAATGACCCTAAGCTCCTTTTTGTTCCTTGTTCCTTATTCACAAAGAAAGTAGGAGGTCAAATTCAGGTTAGCATAAACAGATACAAGTGCCTACAAGTTCCTGGGAGATATATCCACTTATGTAAGAGCTGAATTGCATCTAAATACATATATATAGTTACAGATCAAATGTAAGTTTCATATGGGAGTAGAAAGTAAGTCTTCATATTAAGTACCAGAATATAAAGAATGACAGGACATACACAGAAAAACTACATTATCAGGACATTAAGCTAAAAATACTCAAATATTAATGACACTAAGATATTAGAGTATTAAAACCCAAGGCAAAACCACTATTTTTTTCTTTTAATTCATAGCATCTAGATGTTAAGTCTAAATCCAGTCTTGGAACTCGCTATCTTGATTCGTTTTTTTCTCTGTAAAAAGGACAAATGCAACACTTCATACTTTGAAAAGACTCAAAAATCAGAACTTCAGTTTCATCCCTAGTTAAACTACTCAGGCTGTGCACAAAGTAAATTGACAGAAGGCTCATAAATGCATTAAATACAAAGTGATTTTAAAAATAATAAAGGCAGAACAAAAGATCCTTTCAGTAAAATTTCCTATAACAAACTCTCCTATTACAGAAGGATACAGTTACTTTAAATTGAATCATCAAATCAACTGCTTATGCTGCTAGTGTAAGATTGCTCAGTGTAAGGGCACAGAATAGAGTTTGCAGCAGCCCTGTTGCACCTTTGGCTCTTTCAACTTTACATGTAAGCAAAGTTTGAAATCCCAGTTGGTGCTCTGTTTGCTTAAAATGTATATTTTATGGACATTTCAAAATGATCTGCCCAATGCTCTGGGAAAATTAGACACCAAATCAAAGACCACAAGAAATATATAGTGGTTACATCCTGCCATCAGTCACAGAAGAAGAGGGAAAGTTTACTATATCCCTGTGTGGACTGCTGAAAATGCTGCTATTTTGCCTAAACTGCCAGATATTCAATTCAGTCTCATCTTACAGGTACTTTGCACTTTGTCCTACAATAAATGCTGTAGCTCCACAAACAGTAAGTTAAGGTAAGGAAAGAAAAACGCAGACAGGATATTTAAAATGTATGACCATATTATTCAGGAGGAATTACCCATTTAAAATGTTGTTACAATCCCAAAAATGGTTGTTATAATTGAGAAGACTATTTGCATTGTAGTACAGGATCAGGCTTTGACACAGGAGGCTAAGGTGACCCTTCAATTTCACTGGGAAATAGGGTAGTTAGATCCACTGCTAAGTCTGCTGAGGCTAATTTGGGAACACTAGGCTCTTGCAAACTATGTTGTGAATAATTCTGTGTAATACATTCATTGAGTGAAGAGTCACACAACTGTTGTCCTGTGTCACTAAATGATCATCTCTGTCTATGATGGTTTGTGTGGCTGCCACAAACTGATACTAGGTATTGCATATCTTTGTAATGAAGAGGACTCTCTAAGTTTCCCAAGAAAGTTCACACTTCAGGCTCCCTTAGCCTTCACTAGCAGTCTTTCCAAAGTCACCCTGCTTTGCAGGGGTATTTTCCTATGTTGTGAAAGATTTAATATTGCCTGTATGCCACTAACACAGCACTATTGCCTTCTGGTACTGGCTGTTACTGTGTTAGTCCTCTGTATTCACAGAAATAAGCTACAGTAGGGCTGTTGTCCTGCCTTTCTGGGATGCGCATCACTCTGAGCCAATCTTGTTCTTTCACTGGTGGTATCTGAACTGTTCTGAGGTCTGGGACACTGCAGTTTTGTTTCCATTTCCCTGACTATAGGCTTTGTGATGCTGTTTCCCACCAGCAGGCCCTTTCCATTCTGGTACACTGGAATTTGGCCACAGAATCTCTTCAGTTGAAAGCAAATTTCTAAAAAATCTGTCCTGTTGCATCACAAACTTGTTACTCTGAAAAACAAGTAAGCTCAGAGGAGTGCTCTGACATTTCACAAGAAACTACTGCAGAGCCAGCCTACGAAACCTGTTTCATTGCCACTGGTCCTATAGCAGGTATTATTTCTAATGTTATGTACACAGTGTTACCATGGGCAACCCAAACTTCCCCTTCTGATAGCCTGCAAACTGCAGGCTGCATCACTCACAAGAATAGAAAGGACATTGCAAAAACCCAAAGCCTCTTCAAGGAGTCATCTGCTATTTTGTACCTGGTCCTGCCTCGTAATGATAGTTAGGTTCCTATGGATGGCCTGCAATTCACAGCTTTGGTGAATTGCCATTACTCATTTTGCTAAGCATTTTATTTTTATAGACAAAACAATTTGCACAATTAACAAAATCATTATAACATTTAAAAGGGCAACTGTGAAAGGGAAAGCTCCATTTGAAAATGCCTGCAGCTGTGGGAAGCCACCATTAGGAGGGATTCCTACCACGGCTGCAATACAAGTAGTCTCTTTGTTACTCTAACAGACTGTAATTTCTGGAAAGCTACCTAGCTGACAAATCCAGTAAAGGCAGGGTGTTTTAGCATACACTTCAGTAGTTTATCAGGTACCTAAAGGCACTAGTTTAAAGTTATCAAACAACTGCCTTTACATGATGGATTTTGATGGTCTTTTCTATGCATATCATGTAACTTTAATTATGACCCTTCATGGAGATTACACTACAAATAAACATATTTTTGTCACTTTATCCACTGGAAAGATTTATATACACAACTGACCCATGTCTAAGTAATCTATAAGTCCACATATGATTAAGTTAAAGTATAACAACTCATCTGATGGTTGTACACAGATTTTTTCTTTTTGCACAAGCTGCTTTGCAATTTAAGCTAACAGTATGTAGACAGTAAAATCATCCAGAAGGTTTACTCTTGCTCTAATCTATCTTGACTGATAAATAGCAAGGTTAGAACAGAACATATTTTGAGTTACCACACCCTGAATGAGCAGGCGGATTTCCTATTATATGACCCCAGTGGCAACACGTTTTTCAGTTATCATTGTTATCATTGTTTTTTAGTTATCATTTCTAATATTACCTGGTTGGCCCTTTTAGAAAACAAAACAAAACCAAACCAACAATAACAACAAAACCACCAAAACCCCCAGTCCTTTTCATTAAATTGGAATGCTTGCATATTATATACATACAGAAAGTTTTGATTATTGGTCTCCACAAACGGCAAGTCTCTGGTTTTGACCACATATTTCCTTTCCATCACTTTCCTCCAATAAGCACTTAAAAATATCCCAAATGTAGCCCTGCATAATGTGACTTTTTTTCTAACCTCAGTGCTGCAAAACTACACATGATGCTACACAGCTTTTCCAAGTGCTTTCTTCCATAATAAGCATTTCTATACTTAACATTTTCTTTTTTATAGTGCTTAACATTGTACAGACATGGTCACATCTACCTATATGTACTTTGTTACATGCACAGACATTGTTCATTTATGTATTAGTGATCTGTTTGTCATGACTCCTGTTAATAATGGAGTTACATTTATCCTCACTGAGAGAAACAGTTTAATGTGTTTGAAGATGGAGACATGGTTGAAGTGGTATCTATTTCTCTGTGTTACCTCAATTTGTTAATATTTTTCTGCTGTTTTTAAGTTCGGCTACAACAATTAGTCTGACAATAATGCTACATCTTTTCCCTTTCACTTGCACATATATGATAACAAAACTACAAAAAACCCGAACAATTAAAGCTAAGCAAACTTCTCTCCACCGGTGAGTTTCTGGTGATTTGTTTATCAGTCTTTACTTTGTGTATGTTATCCATTGCTTCCATCTCTTCTCTATAAGGAAAGATGGACTTCATGGCTTAACTTAAGTCAACAGTCCCTCTTTACATAGTCAGAAAAATTGACTTTAACTTATCAGTTAGAAACACACATTTACAGAGCTGACTTCTGGCTTTCAAAGACAACCATATCCCTGTTCAATAAGAACGTTAATTCATTCTCTCCATCTCACATCTTCAAATACACATGCTAAACTCACAATTCTCTCAGCTGTTAACCCATTCAGTACCAACAGTGCTTACTCAGGTTCTCCTTTTAAACTTCTTTTTCTTTTCTTTCCACTGCTTACTGTGCAGTTATTTCTGTAATACTACTGTCACTAAGCCTAAACCATTTTTTACCTTGATGCCTCTTAGATTTGTTTATCTTGAATCTTCCTTTTTAGTTGCTTTAAATTTGCTAACAACCGGAAATTTTTTGTGTGTAGTTCTCCTTTTCTTCCAAAACTTTTTGGAAGCCATGTAGAGATTCCATGAATGCAAAAATAAATCAGCAGAAATAAACCAAACCAAACCACAAACCCAAGAAAAGCAAGTGATTCTCCTTTTTTTCCTTTTACTTTTTTTTTTTTTTTTAATCAGAGTAGATATCTTGTATCCAGGCTTCTTCATCGTGCTGCTGGATATACCTGTATCTGGCAGTTAATATCAAGCAATATTCCAATATCCAGCAGCCTCCAGGACTTCTTGTTCCCTTTTCACTCCATAATTCCACCAGAATGTTTAGCCTTTCACAGTGGTCAAACTGTAACTTTACTATGAAGCCCCAGGAAGACTCTTTGTATAAACTCTAAATAATTCCTTCCTCTGGAGGTTTTCTTTTACTTGTTCATCTTTCTCCAGGCTGGTACCACTTTTCTTATTCCTGTTGATAGTTTCTCCCATGGTTTCCCTCTTGTGCTTTTTAATCTAGGAATAGGGATTAGAAAATTTATGTTCTTCTCTTTGAAGGTTTGTGTATTTAGTGGAAGACAGCAACCTCGTCAGCACAGGAACAAACCTATCTTTCATATGGACAACTGTTACCAATCACTAGCCGATTACTATTTAGTTGTTATCTTGGCAGTCAGAGTTTGTAGTTTATTCAATCAGCTGTGACAAGGAGAACAAATGGTAAACAAATCTCTAAAACTCAGTCTCTACAAATGACAAAAGACTCACATCTTTAATAGGTAATTGGAATGCTCAAGATTATTTTTTTATATATATAAAGAAACATGGTTTAATTTGAACATCTGCAAACAACCTGTATTTTGAGTTTCAAAGCTAACTCTATCCCCACTCAATTAGGATATTTTACTATTGATTGTCTCTCCCTCAAACCTTCAAATACACATGCAGCATTTGTTACAGTGTCAGGACTTTATTGGCTTGGTAAGGAGCAAGCACCCAGCCTACTTCAGAGCTAAAGACCCTCTACTCTCTGGACGGCATCTGGCAATCTTCTCTGGATAATCCTTCCTCTTCTATCTTGGTGTTATAAAGCAAACAATTCACAACAATGAAGAACATATGATATAATTTTTGTTGATACATCTCCAGTTTGAAAGTTCTGGCAGCAGGCATAGATGAAACTCTTCCCATGGAACAGTTGGAACACTGTTGCCTGTGTCACATCGAAAATAAATTATAATTGATAAATTAAGATTTCCAGTCTTACTAGAATGCTAAGCAGCATTTCAGCAAAGAAATTATATGGGATTTGCAATGAGGTTTAAAAACAAAAGCAAAGTGGGGGCCTATTTTTGTTTAGTGAACAGTTCCAGGTCTGGATTACAACAGTTCCACATGTTGATGTTGGAGTTATGGATCGGAAAACCTTCCCATGCAATATTATACAGCCATGACTATAGGTTATTTACTTTTCTAATGACATACAGATAAAATGCAACCTCAAACAAACCAACTTGATGAATAAGAAATAATTTAAACCCTCTAACATGACGATTCTTCTGCTTTTATTTGGAAATACACCACAAAGTGTTTCCATAATCACACATCTTTTTGGTTTCCAGAGTTCATTCCAAAGTCACAGAGGTAAATCACACACAAAGACTGTGAATGCTGTTTCTTACCAGCAGTACCTGGGTGGGCTTACCTTGGTTTTGTTTGTACAGGAGGTCTGCCATGCATATTCTGGGTGTGCTCAAAAAGAGGGAACCAATATTCCTTGCCTCTATTTACAGATCTTTCATTCCTTTTTCAGATCTTGGCTACTAGATGACCTCCCTATAGTGTACATAGCACCTTCTAATGTACAGCAGTCTTTTGGATATGGTTATGGTGATCTAGTTGACAAAGTTTTTACCCTGTTATGCCTGACATGAACTGGTAGTTCATCAGCAAAACTGTGGTCAAGATAACCTCCTCTAATTGATAATATATAGGAAATTATACACTCAGACAGCAAAAGCTGCCTTTAGGCTGCTGCTACACTTGGCAGCAGAAGAAAATAAAGCCACCTTCTATTCAACTTGTCATCCACCCTGGGGAATGCGGTGTGAGGGACTCCAGGCAGGCTGTGTGGACCAGAGGGATATTCTGCCAGGGCCAGATGTCTCTGGATACCCACTTACCTCCAGAGTTTCCATACAAACCCTTCAGGATAAAACAGCGGGTGCCTCAAAAGCTTTAAAAAATAACATCAAGAAAGTATCTGGTGACAGAATACTCTGCTGAAAGATGAGAAGAATGGAGAGTTATCCTCTCAAACAAGATGGCTGCCAACAAGAGCACCAAGACCCAGATGAAAAAAATTACTGCAGTCACTTTGGAAATTAAAATCACAGTGTCCAACAATATTGTTAGATGCTACTTCAATTAGTTCTTCTTGGCAACACTACTGGGGCAGATGAATAAACCTCAAGGGGGATATTTGTGGTGGAAGATGAAGTACAAGAGATCCCTGCCCAGATCCAGAAAAATCTTCAAGACAGATATATCCTCTGTACAATTGGACTAGCCAAATCCTGCAACCCACAAGGAAAGACAAACCCTTAAAACTTGTCTTCCTGTTCCTTACAAAAATGCTCAGATGTCTGGTAGATGTTGAGCTTAATTCAGAAAAAGCTCTGCAACTGACTTCAGCCACAATATCATATACTGATATTTACACATCTTAAATCCATTATGAGAGGGAAAAAAGGTAACTCAGCGAAAATAACTCTTTTGGGGATGCTACATTGAAAATTAGTCATTTCCCACAAATTAACAAAACACATTATTGGACTGTAATCAACCCTTTAAAAAGTAGGAAACCTGCCAGGTAGCACAGACTTAAATTGTTTAATGAAGTTTCCAGTTCAGCTCTATTTCCAGATCTGTGAGGAGCTGCATCTCTTCCAAAAGCTACTGCTTTCTAGTCTTTAACTTCTAACAGTCCAATTTCTGCTCACTAGAAACATGGAAGTTACTTCTATTCTCAGTAAGACATAATGAAAAAGTGTCAAGTGATAGCTCCAGCAGTAAACAGAGTGGAAGAAGAGATCAGAATGGGATGATTCACATCGTCTGAATGATCACCCACTAACCCATTCCAACTCTTCAACTGCCTGTACCCTTCCTATCTTCTCTCCTCTCTTCTTTCTGCCTGTTCATTCTTCCCTCCCATGGTTTCCATCACACCACCCTCCCTTTGATTTAATCCCTCATTCTCTATGCCCCTTTGCTCAGCTTCATGCACCACATGAATTCAGACCTCCCATACATGAACCTGGAGTGAAAATCCTGTAATAAAGAACCAGTCACTGCACTTAATTGTCTATACTTTTTGCTGCAGAAGTTTACAGCTTGTCCTACAAATTAGATTTTCTCCCCTGATAGTTGAATGTTTGCCTTGCATGGGGGAAGGAAAGAGACTGCCTGCTCATGAAGAATGGGGATGGAGGACTCTGATGAACCCTCCCACCCCCCAGCACATAACATCTCACTGAGAACACAAGGCTGTTGATGAGAGTATTCAGTCTGGCAAATGGTAAATCATAGAGCTGGCTTAATATGCAGACACATCCTCCATGAAAGAGCTTGCTTGCAGAGTGTGAATCTACTCACACAGTGTGCTCACCACCCAAGTTCTTAGCTCCCAATGGTGCAGGCAGGGTTCAAGCGCAGCAACAACACTAGCAAAAGGGTGAGCACTGCCCAGGTGGCAGGGCAGTCACCTCAGCTGCAGTGTCTTCTCCCAGAATAAAAGTTTTTGTTTATGCAGTGCCATAATAAGTGGCTTTAATTGATTCTGCCTTTCTTGAAATGCAAGTCTCTAATGTTCTTTCTCCCTGGCCAGCATCTCTGGCCACACTGTTGTCTGTGCCAGGGAGGCTGCAAAGAGCAGGGGGATGGGGAGGAAGGTGGGCACACTCATCCCTCAGCCTTCTGTCTCCTTACAGCCACCCCAATTGTTGCTGGTGGTCTCCTCCCCAGTGTCCTCCTTTCCAGCTTCTTCCAGCTGTCCTGCTGCTGCCAGTGGAAAGTCTCAACCACTGTCTGGAGAAACAGCAGCTGGAGGGAGCTGGTGTCTCTCCAGTATCACAGGAGCTGCCTCTAGGGTAGGTTCCCTGCCCATACTGGCCTTATTATGGCTCCTATATTGCTCATTTACAGCCAAAAGACCAGGAGCATCCTGCCCACCAAACATTTAAAGGGCTGCAGTCACAAAGCCAGGCTCCATCTGGGCGTTCCCTCGGGCCTCAGAAATTTTCAATTCTTTTCTTCACAGGGGCACAGATCCAACCCGAAGGTGGAGTAACTCAGATTAGTGGTTAAGCCAGTCTCTGAAGGAGATGGGAGATGGGAAATAGGAGCTGTTAATGCTCCCAGGCAAAGGAGAGAACTGCACCTCTTGGGCAGTTCTGTGAAAAAGGAGTGATGGTGCCACACCAACCACATTATGATTTACATGGAATCAGCAGCCTCCGAGACTGTCCCTGCTGGTGCATGAGAGAGAGATGGTTTGAGACCTTCTGGAGCAGACCACCAAAGACACTTTGGCAGAGAAACTCTTACTTCTGATGTGTCATGGTTTTACCCAGTGGGCAGCTAAACAACACATAGCCATTCTCTCATTCCCTTTCCAGTGGGGTGGGGGAGAGAATCGGAAAAGTAGTAAAATTTCTTGATTGAGATAAAGACAGTTTAATAGGATAGAAAAGAAAGGGATAATAATATACAAAACAAGTGATGCACAGTGCAATTGCTCACCATTTGCCAACTGATGCCCAGCCAGCTCTGGAGCATTGGGCCCTGGCCAGTTTTCCCCCTAGTTTATATACTGAGAATGACATCATATGGTATGGAATATGCCTTTGGTCAGTTTGGGTCAGCTGTCCCAGCTGTGTCTCCTCCCAGCTTCTTGTGCCCCTCAGCCTACTTGCTCTCAGGGCAGTCTGAGAAGTTGAAGAGTCCTTGATCCCTGCTTGGCAACAACTAAAATATCAGTCTGTTATCAACACTATTCTCATCTTATATATATCCAAAACACAGCACTATAGCCTTAAAAATAGATGTGATCATCAATATATGATGTTTCAGATTTGAAAAATCCAGGCCAAAGTACAATAGCACATTTGAACCCATCTCAATTACCATTGAAAAAATATGTTCCTGCAACAGAAATTAGGTAAATTTTGGTCACATTTTGGCTTTGCTGCTGGGTCCTATCTTGCAACTCTGCTTCTGCGAAAATTGTGGAATTGCTTACTGCTGTTGGACTCTCTTTGAATGCATGGCTTTTAGCAACATACATCAGCCGCAAACTTCAGTTTTGTTTTTTAAATCGTTATTTTAAAATTGGCAATATTAATAATACTGATTACATGGCTATGGTGTATGTAATATATGCTTATTGGCACCAAGACTTGTACATGCCAGTGAGAAATTTGGCACAATGACTTAAATATCTAATTACTTAATGTATTAAAATGTAGCTTGTTCCACAATACAAGACCAAGACTATACCTAGCTTCAGTTTTATATTTATAGCTCACCTGTATGAGGATGAGATTAGTCCTGAGAAAAAGTCCATGAACTCTCCACTGTCATAACATTTTCTGGCTTCACCTAATTGCAAAATTACATCTGTATCATCACTATGTGATCTTCATCAAAGTCCTGAAATTCATTACAGGTTCTGCCTTATTAAAGATTGCCTCCTATAGATGAAAAAATGCTAATATATTATTTCAGTTACATCATATCTGTATTCTTTATTGAATGGTCAAGAAATTTGTTTCAAGACACATTCAGCATTCCCCAAATTCACTTGGTTTTATAAGGACTGCCATCACCCAATTTGCATTCCTATCTCTTCTTTGTCTACTGTAAATGCTAATCCACAAGACTGAATTTGTATTTCTGTGGATTTTGGGAAGCCATACTTTTGCCAAGTATGCAAAGATTTATGGTTTACCTCCTCATCCATACATACTGGTGTTACAATTTCCACCTTTCTGTCATAAAATATGAACTTTGGAGGGAACGCAGGAAGAAGACAGGGACGATTGGAATAACTTCACAAAACCGATAAACCATCTGACAACTAGTTTAGCATTGGCCATTTAATTGCCCTACCCAGGCCTAATTTCACAGAAGAATCTTACTATTTAATCCAAGCCCTGAAAATTGTGGTGTTCAAAGACTACTGGATCAGATAACAGACATAGAGACCTATATCACCAGTGAAGACTTACCTACCTGAGTACGTTCAGTACAGGACAAGATATGCACCTGGAAAAATGTAGCACATGGATGTAATTATTTAAAAAAAAAAAATACTGTGTTTGTGTTCAAGTCATTCTAAAGTTAACTTAAACACATAGTCATAGAATGGTTTGGGTTGGAAGGGACCTCTGCTTGTCTATTGAGGTGTTACTATATCAGCATGATCAGTGGCATTTTTATAGTTTAGCAAGGTTTACTATTATCCAAAGGTTTAGTAAATAAAGAGAAAAACTTGAACTAGAGTTGCCTGTGCTCTATATTTAGGATTAATGTTTTTGCAAGTAAATGGAACTTTCTGGTTTCTCACATAAAGTCATTATAAGCACAATAAATAGATGTATAAGTGAAAAAAATCCATGTATTTCTAGTAAAATTAATTGTTAAAAATTGGAGTATTTGATTGTACTGAGACTCAGTGATGATCATTTCCCACATCTATACATCTTTGGAGTTTACAAAAATAAAGAGCTACATTAAATTTTTGGAGTTCCATTTTCAGCAAAGGCTGCCAAAGTTGCCACAGTTTCCAAGGCTTAAATGCAGTATAGCAACTCCTAAGACCTCCCCTCCCTAAGTCTTTCAAAAATCACCAGTCATCAAATTACTTCATTCAGTTCTGAAATCATGGTCAGAAAATAAAGAGCTACAGGGGTTTGCAATTGCATGGAGGTTGGTGAGAGAAATCAAGGAGTGTGGAAATGAAGCTGAATGCTACTCTTTAATGCAATGTACTTCAAAATTGATGGGATTTTCCCACAAACTTTCCTTCATTCTTAGCTTCCCTTAGGAACAAATTTAGGAAGGACTGCACCTCCTGAACTGCTGAGATTGGCATCAGTAGAACCATGCTTTTAAGTGTGAGGTTCTGGACTGTTTTACTCCACTTTCATGGGGATAGTCTTATCAGTAAGAGCAAAACACAACCTGAGTTTTGATGTCAGGTTATTTCTCTAAACAAAAGACTCGAAGAAATATAGCTGAAAACTGTGCTGAGCTTTGGCCGTGCTCAGGAAAAATAAGATGAATGGATGGGTAGACAGATGCACTAAACATTTCACCCCATACTTGAAAGCTAATGGAAAACACATTTTGTGGCTTTGACAAATTAGTAGAGCAGAGCAACCTAGTTTTATATATCACAATCTTATTCTTTCCTGTTTTTCTAGTGAGTTTTGGCTTGGAAAGGAAACAGACTTGTGAACAGATGAGTAATGTGTTTAGCTTTAAATCTGGCCAGAAAAAAAAAAAAAAACCTGGAAGATCTTCTTACTTGGATGGAAATAATGTATGTTACTCTGATGTTACTCTCTGGGATTCAATTCCATTGCTGCTTTTATAGCTGATTGCAATGTGCTAATGTGATAGGGCCAAATCTCAAAAGGCTTTGTAAAGTAGTGGGAGTTTTGACTGAGTAAAATTTAAATGGTATCTGAGGAAGGATGTTACGACTTGGTTTGTCACAAGATTTTCAGTGAACAAACCTTTACGCCCTGAAAAATAATGAAAAGCATTTTGGAAGAGTCTTAAACACTCTGTAACTGAGATGGTTTCTGGAGCGCAGGCAGTCACTAAGAAAAACAGCTGTAGGACTATATTCCAGTAACGCCACCAAGTCACAGTGCAAAGGGCATTGCAAGAACAGAGAAGAGAATGATATGTCAGAAATACAGTTGTAGCACATAGCACTGATGCCAGACGAGCTCTTTGGGTGAGCAGGATAGCACGCAGAAGACAGTTGATGTCAGACCCATCCTCCTGATGTTGACCCCTGTACATTACTTAAGAAAGAGGGATGATCTATAGAGCAGGATCAGGAGTCCAGCATTTCAAGAGAGTCAGCTTTCTTCTCTCTTTAGCTGAGATTTCTGTTAACAAAAGGAAGAAATCATGCCTTAGGTTTTGTGGGTTTAATTATCATCCTGCTGTAGAAGGTATTGATCTGGTTGAACCAAAACTCCTGAGCCTGACTCTTCCTTGCACCAAAGCCCCTTTTGCAGTGCAAAGGCCCCATTTGTCAGTATAAAGCAAAGCTTGGGGTTTCATACAAGTCTCAGTTGCTATTTGTTTGCTTTTTAAGTAGCTGCATTTTTCAACAGATTTTGGGCCTGTGTAGCCAGAAAATGTGAACTATATGGATTTAAACCCAGCATACCAACAAAAAGAACGTTTACTATTTTTAACTCCCCTATTTTTAAACTAATCTCATGAATCATTAGGTTCTGTCTCTAGGGCTTTGAAGGGTTGGGATTCACATCACTTCCCATCTCCAGAGGGTGAGAACTGTTCAGTGTTCTCCTCTCCTTGAAATTTCCTTTAAGCATATAGATTAGTATATACTACTATGACAGTTTTGTAATAACTTCCTTTCCTGAGGAGCTGGCTGGAGCCACAGATGTTTCTTGTATTCCGTATTATAAAATAGTCACCTGAATGTACAAATTCTAGCCTTTTAAAAAAGTTAATCTGGTTTTAGTGTTAGCCAGCTGGGCATTTTTGAGGCTCTCTGTTTAATCAGCAGTCCTCCACATTTTCTTGAGCCTTCTACAAATATATATACAATTACACGCATATAGCACAGTTGAAAAACATAATTTGGGAATCCTGGTACAAATATTTTGAAGTATTGTCATGAAACCCTTGTATGCTTCTGACCTGTACATCTTCTTGAAGAACAATATTGGATCACTGGCATACACCAGTATATATACATACACTTCTTCACACTGAGGAGAGTCAGGCACTGGAACAGGTTTCCCAGAGATGCTGTGCAGTCTCCATCTTTGGAGGCTTTCAAGACCTGACAGAATAAAACACCAAGTAACCTGGTCTGATCTCACGGCTGATGCTTGGAGCCAGAGGCTGCACTGCAAACTTCCTGACATCTCTTCCAGCCTCAGTTATCATGTAATCCTAGTAATAGGATTCTAGGAATATGCAGAGAAGATATATGTACAATTTCTTTTTTTCAGTGGGTTTGGAGCTTTTTCTGTCAAATATTAGATAATCTTTACACTGCTACATTGTAAGTTTGGGTTATGCAATCCAATGAAATCAATACAACATCCTGCTTTACTTGGAAATTATAGTGTTTGTCATAATTTTAACTATTCAAACTAACAATGCATAGAGTGTAAGTATTTTTACAAAATATGATTAAAAATGTAGATTAAGGTTATCTTTTCCCCTCCCTGAAATGCATAGGGAAAATATTCCAGTCTTTCCAGTTACCATAGCTGCAAGATCACACTACATATGACGAAGGATGCTTTTAGAGGTACTTGTTCACACATAGAAGGCTAGAAGTAGAGGATGTAAACCAGAGAGAGATAAATCAGCACTGTCAAAATAATAATGAATGCAAGAGAAAAGAAATAACATCTGGTGACATCGCTGAGAGCTTCTGTTGCCAGCTTTAGACATTGATAGCATACAACTCCCACTGATTCCCATACAGAAGACATTTCATACCTCTTGTAACATTTTTGCTGTATTCCCCACTGTTCTCAGGTTCATCTTCCTTCCTCCCTTTGTTCCTTTCCACTGCCCTACAAGGACAGGATTTCCCCCCCCCCCCTCAGTTTACAACTTCTCAGAGTTCACACCCTTTTCATCCTCGCTTTCAAGAGCTCTTGCAGTGACCTATCCAGATAAAATAAACTTTCCGATTGCATAGCGATTAGGCAGATTATCCACATTAAGCATTCCCCTTGTGAGCATGAACATAACAAAAGCTCATTTAAGAAACCCAAGCACTCTGCAGTAACTGGGAGAGGTATCGCCTATCTCCTACAAAAGTGGCCCTTTCATTCCTCCACTAGATTTAATCAACCATTTGTGCCTGTCATCTCAGCAAGAAGCCCTTCTGGTTCCTGAGATTTGTATGAGTTAGAAATGTTACTGCTAAAGCACCACAATAATTGCATATTTTTCTAGAGTTTTTTTCAGATTTCCTATCTATCTGCTTACCCTGTGCTTAGCCTATTTTGAGATTCTACTAATAAATAAGATCTCACAGCTATTCTTACAAGGTAGAAAAAGTCTAAAATATCTGAATCTAAATAGAAATGTCTGCTGTTTCTTCAGAATATTTCTCCCTGATGTTCTGCCCATCTCCATGACTGTAGGCATTAAAATGACATGGCATGAGGCAGAACCAGAAGAAAAGTTAGTTTACTAGGCGATCTGACTCCAGTGCAGAGAACCATGTAAGTCATAAATCTCTTCTCCGTGATCACTCCCTTTTTCCAACCAAATATCCTGTTGTCCCAACAAATTATCTACAAGGTATATTTTGTCCAATATTTTGTCTCTAGGATAAATATTTTGGCATTTTTCTGCCTTTCAGAAAACACAGGCAATGAGGTGTTTTCAATTAAGGCTAAAGAGTTTTCTGAGGATTTGGGAGATGCTTTTGAAGTTGGGAAAAAATCAGTTGACAACTCTGATCACTGTGGCATGGCACCAAGAATTACAAATGCAAAAAAACATGTGATTGCCTGTTACTGCTGTCTCCAAAGGCAAGTGTCACACTGAAGTCTTTCTTCTGTTCCTCTACGGTTCTTAAGCTTTTCTGTTAAGTGAATGTGCTTCATTTGGCTTATGGTTGTTAAATTCAGCATAACAGGTGCAATATCAATATGTCTACAAGACAACATTCATCTACCACAGACTAAATGCTTACTTTCCCCTAAAAATTAAAGAAAACCAAAAAATGTCACTCCCATGTCAGTTGTGTTCAATATGGTCATCTATCAGATATTATGCAAAATCGATGAATTATCAGAAACAGCAAGTTTATAAGTGTGCTAAATGCAATATAAAACATTTTAAAAAAAAGAAGGTAAAAGTATTTACAAAAGAAAAAAGTAATTCCAGATAAAGAAATACCTTTGACTCTGTGAGAAAATGTATTCGCTTTCCATAACAGGAAATACAAACATTTTCATTTTGATCTATGGACTACATTTGCCTGATCATATAGGTAGAAAGTTTCACCTACTGTCAGATTAAAACCAAGTCAGAGTGTATAGCAGCTCAGTGAACAAATTCAGCTTTTTAGCCAATATTCTAAATCATAAGGTCTCAATTTAATACCAATTTTGTGTAGGTGTTATATTCCTGTAAAAGAAGTATAAAGGACTAAATTTTTCCAGCCCCAGAGGGTGAGAAAGCTGAAGAACTAGAAAAGCAGCAAGTGAAGATCAAGGATAGACACTGTCTACATAAGTTTCTTTTTTAGAAAAACTGCAATGCAAGCTTTGAGGGGTTAGGAAAGATATGTGCAAATAATGTGTCAAAAATATTCAATATAAGCATTCTAAAATGAACCTTCCCAAAAGTAAAGTGGTGAGTTTGAGTCATTCCAGATTGTTCGGGAGGGTCAAAAGCAGGGCACTTAAATTGCTTACTGATACAGAGTTGGTAGTGAATTATTTGTTTCAAGTATTTTAATAATCTCACAGTACCTGTGGACAAAATAAGGGGCTTTCAATAATTCTAGCAAAGCAGAATCAAACAGTAGGTTAAGTACATACACGGTAAACTTGTTTCAATTTGTAAATCTGTTATGGGCAGATAAAAAGAATCATTCTGCCTATAAAATTAATATAACCACTATTATAAGAATATATTTTCAAGATTATTATTTCACTTACATATATAATGGTTTATATTAAACCATAAAAATTTTCAGAAACACAATCCTTAAAGCACTGCCCTGGATCTAAGGATTCTGACCCTTTTATTTCATATTTGTAGCTTAATGATGCAATTGTAACATCCAGTAAGCAAGTTATTAGAACAGTATGTAATGTTTCAGTGAAATACATTATAAAATTATAGCAGCCTGAGGACACTCACACTGTTTGAATTAAAGTATCTAATTCAGGAGTCTCCTGTTACTGGAAAGAGGCGGGGAGAAAGGGAGGGAGAAACGGAAAGAGGGAGTGAGTCTTTTCTGCAGATTAGCTCAGGGAACTTCACTTCGAAGCTTATTTTCAGTAACTACACAAAGACCTTAAACATGAGGTGTATGAAAATTGTCATTAGGTTCATTTTAAAGACAGTTTCCATAGAAAGAAGACACCTGTGAAACTAAAGATGAGCTCTCTCTACTGTATTTCACAGAAGATACAATTTCCTTCAATATGTACACTGTAAATTTTTATTTTACAATAGTCCTTGGTAACTGCTCTTTTTGGAATAAAAAACACACCTGCAGTTTGCACTTATTTATTTAGATTGCCTTCTTTACTGTTTCAATTATTTATGTCACTGTGCTGTTAGTTCTCATCTTCCTCAGGCCAACACCAAACTCAGCAACATCTCCTCAGCATACCTTCATCATCTGTTTGCTCTTCTCCATCTCTAATAAGAAACATATCTTCATCTTTTATTCTTCATCTGTTTGCTCTTTACCATCTCTAATCAGCCAAGGGAGAACACACCACTGAGAGTGAGCTCAGCAAGCTGCCCCCAACAGGAATACTCTTCAAACTGATCAGCTCCTTAATGCTTCTCCTCTCTTCTCTTGCTTCTCTCAGACTGATTCAGTTTGTGGTTAATATATCTCCAAACTCAGCCACCACCCCAACCACGATCACCTGGGGGAAGGCAGGTGGGCCAGGTTCTGCCTCTGGGGCCTTGGGGAACCACTTGGGGAACAAAACCTGTTGCTGGGTTGTGACTCATCCATAGGTCAACTCCAACTCAGGGCCCACAGCCCAGGTCCCAGTACTTCACTCACCCAGATCCAGTTGTTTATTGTTTCAGGTTGCATCTTGAACAATTGCTCATTTGAGGTTTCCTATATGATTGTTTATGTGTCAAGGTAAGAAAAAAAAAATCAGTCTTATGCAACATGTAAATTATGAATAACCATTCTAAGGATATTTTTGTTGGCAGGAAAGTATGCTTTCTACTTTTATTTTGGCAACCTAGTGTACCCTAGTGCAAATTTGAATCATAGAAGATTTAGTTTTTGGAAAGGCTTTTGGAGCTTTTTACCAAACTAATAATATTCCTAAGGCAGCAATATCTTGTTCTCCCTGACTTTCAGATCCAGCTCTTGTGGTCTTTAAATTCTTTTTTTTTTTTATACTAGAAAAACTTGTCCTTGCATTATAGGAAGCACTACCAGCAGCATAATTGGTCTGATGGACACAGTTATATAGACATCAATGAAAGATAAAAAATACCAGAGTCCTCTCTGCACTTCTTCTTGAACACTAACAAAAAACCTTACACCTCAAAATCTGGTTATATTTTGGCTGTGCATTACTGAAGAAACAAAGGTCCATACATATCCAAAATTATCTTGAAGAAAGCGATGACCCTGATGGAATGCAGTAGCTGCCACAGCTGTATTTCACTGCATACTGGACAATAAAATGATACATTATGGGAAGGTTGACATCTCTTATGCTTTCTTGTGAATTACTTCTTTCTCTCCTTCTTCAAGAGATTCAACTTGTCTTTTAAATACATTATTAAACCAGAGAATTAATTTATTTACAGTTGTGTGATTCTTTCAATACACTGGAAAGAAGTTTAGTAATAGAAAAGAGGTTTAGTAATAGCAACAAAATGCCTTAGGCTTGTCTAAAGCAACCATCTTTATTTCAGATATCCAGTATTTAGGGCCTTTTCCAAAGTATACAGGGCTTAACAGCAAGAGTCACTTCAGACCAAGTCTTCATTCTACAAAACATCAGAACGACCTAAATACCAGTATAGAGGAATGTGAACTATTTTCTTCAAATGGGATACACAGAACAAAAATGTGCTCTATATACATCTGAGGTATAGAAATATTCCATATATAACACAAGTCTTCATTCTAATACAGTCTTCAAGTGAATGAGGTGAAGCTATTTTGCCTGTCTGATCTTTGATTTTCGTATGAATGACATTGCTGTCCTTCCTCCTGGGATATTATGAGGGCACAGGCAGTAAATAACTTTGGGGGGGGTGCCCTAGTATTATGGGCATAGGGTCAGATATATATTCTAGCTCAGATCAAATTAATGGGCAAATTTTGAGTATGTGCAGTATGTGACCCTCCCAGGATGTGACCCTCCCAGTTTACAGCAAGACATGGTTGTTTCAGTTAGTAATAACAGACAGTAAGATTAGATCATTATGTTGATTGTGGCTGACAGCAACCCAAAGATTTTCACAGAATAAGGAAAACAAGATGTATGTGTTTTCAGGTCAAATATTAAAAGAAACAAAAATAAGTTCCTGAGTGGAGAAATGCAAGCAGATGGAAAAACTACTCTGCAAATGCATGATTCATAGTTTTTCTAAGGAAATAGTTTGACCTGAAAAATCTAAAACTGGAATTTGGCCACAACACAGATGCACGCCAAAGGCCTGATCCTTACTTTGTTGGAATGTTCTTTAAAATTGCACAAAGAATCCCATTATGCAGAAGCTTGTAAGATCCCAGTTCAGCTGCCTTGCTCACTTAACTGAAGTTGCAGTGCCATCTACTGTAGTAGATAGTCCACATATGTTATAAAATTTCCCTGTCCTGAATTTATTTTGCAATTATTTTCCACTGTAGTTGTAATCAAATCAAACTATGAATCTAGAAGCACTCAAAATAGATTCAGACAGGAATATAAACAGAAGGGACATCCAGAATTACAACAACATAGTTACAAAACGCTCTTGGGAAACCAGACAGATGTACAAACTACAATGAAGACTTTTTGAGGGTATAACTTGCTTTGGAGTTCAGGATGGCCAAAAAACCCAGTCTCTAAACACTAAAATTAGAAGTAAATGCTCCTGCTATTGGATTTTCCTATACCTGTCAGGTCTGGAGTTTTCACAGCTTTATTTGAAGCTTCTGAGAGTGCAGCTGCTGAAGAGGATATCCTGAGAGATGAGCCATTCTGCTGCAGGAGGGATTTTTTTTCTATATTCTGCCCTATTAAATTCACTCTCTGCTAACCTTAATCCCCTTCCTTCTCAAAAAGATGACATTAAGTTGAATTTTGTGCCCATCTGCTAGTGCAGGAATGCAAAGTTGTACACTTCCATACATATCCTCCCACAACCCTCCACTGTGATGAGCATATGTAAAATATCACAGGACATTGACATTTAGATCTCAAAGACAGAACAGGGGCTGAAAACCTTGCCTTTTTGTAGACAACTACAATACACTGAAGGGACAGACGGTAGTTACGACATGGTTCTCCTGATTCAAGCAATGTGGAGACAGATATAAAGTAGCCTCCAGAGAAACTTTTGGCATGTTGGCTTCACAACTGGGACATAACCAGCTCTTAGGACAGGACAGTCAACACACAGTCCAAAGTTTTGCAGCCCATGCATTCAATTGTGCAGCTGTAGCCTGGACAGCCCTTCAAAGTAGTTGCTGGCATACAATCACCTCATTTTCCTACATGCTTATTAAACCAGATGTAATTAAGTTCCAGAGACCCTCTACATGGATGCAGATGTGTAACTACATCACACACGGCTATGAAGAAAAAGATGCTAGCACTCTTTCTGTGTCATGCTTTAGTTTTCTGAAGAAAGAAACCTTCACCCTGAAGAGTGAGTGAGCATTTGTAGTCTATGATTGCCATTCATACTCCAGACAACATCCACAGATTTACTGAACCTGCAGCCAAATAGCTTTTCATATTTTCCTCAAAACCTTTGCATCAGCTTCCAAGTCGGGAAGGTTCACATCTAAAATGCATTTGGCTGCATCACCAAACATCAAATTCAATACAAGGCTATACTGTTTTGTGTCTTAGACTGACAGGGTTCTGTTCTTTTTGCCGCCTCCTCCTCCAGACCAGCTGATGCCTCAGACTGTTTTGCAGCTGACAGTTGAGCTGCAAAGGCAACAGAGATTTACAGCTGGTTAATTCCCTCTTTCCAGTGAACTGCATTGTATGCCCTTTTCCTTTTTGCTTGTATTGTGAATGATTCCCCTGTTGGAATTTTTATTGAGCAATGGAAAGCAAACCTTAAAGAAACACATGATATTGTAGTTCACTGAGAGGTCATCTCATATAAAGACTGATGCCAGTTGGTTGTGTCCCAGATGGGGCTTCCCAAGGATTTAATTTTGTATTGGCCAGTTGAGTTTGACACTGCGCATTTTAGTAAGCTGATGTGGAAACATTTTACTGCTTGAAGACACTCTTCTCTGAAAGCCCTTTGTTCAACACATTTATAGCACACATAGATTTTAAAAATGGCTATTTTTTACTGAGTATGGCACCAGAATTTGTGGAAAAAAACCACAACCTTTAACAAATTAAAAAGCAGGCTAAGGTGCTAAGCAAAGCCATGGTTTCACAGTTGTTTGGAACTGGCACAAACCAGAATTGCCACTGAAAGAGGTCACCCTGCCCTTCCCCGACACTTGTGTGCATGGCCCCCACCACTCCCATCTGCTCACACAAAGGCTTGTATGGCCTCATGTCAGCTTTTTCTTTTTATTACAGTAATTTCAAGCCAGACTACTACTCTGACCCAGTTCACCACGGTCTACACTGGTTATGACTTTATTGCTAATTAAGAGAGTGCCAAGTGGTGCAGAAGGACTTGCAGCTACCCTCTTTATGGCTGGTCACCTCTGGAGAATGGCTTCTTCCTTCCTTCAAAACACCTACTCCTCGGTCTTCTACAGATCACATTTAGTGCCATTGTAGCCCCAAGATATAATTACTCTTTTGTGGTGGTTTTTTTTTTTCTGTTCAAAGAGTCTGAAAGAATGGGATGGCCATGTTACAATTTACCAGGAGAGGGTTGTTATTGCATGAAGCAGTGGTTATGTGTTGCATGTTCTGTGATAATGCAGGCAGGGTTGGGGCTAATGAGGATGGAGTAAATTTGAGGGGCTGTGCAGGACAGAGGGACCCAGAACTAGCAAAGCCTCACCCATCCTGTCCAGTCAGGGGTTCTTGGAGTGAACTGTATTGTGAACCTGCCCAGGCACAGAGGGGAGGTGCAGGCAGGAGAAGGAGGGGTCGCAGAAGGTCAGCTCCCCTTCCCTCCAGAGGCAGTGTCCACTTCAAGTACTTGGAGGATGCTGGTCTTTGAAGGACATCGTGAATCTCATAGCAATGATGTGCAATAAACTCATCTTAACAAAAGGGAATGTAATTCCAAGGAGGTAAAAACTGCTGAGTTGGCTGTGGCATATTTTTATGTGTGGGTGAGCACCAGTGGGCTTTAGTTCAGAAAAGAAATGGATCAGGGCTCAGGTTTAGTGCTCAGGGCAGAGTGGCTGAGACTCTACCAGGGACCAGTCCCAGTCCTTAAAAGTTGTTGCAGGTCTTCTGTGTGAAATTACATGATGGTGATACTGAATCTTTCCATGCTCAAGTTTGGGGCAGAAAGTATTATATGGAGTGTGTGCCAGTAGATAGTAATATTAATGTCCCTGATGAAAAAAAAAACCCCAACTTTATCTTCAGAGCCATTCATTTTTAGTTGCCATAGAAACAGCCATTAGAGCCATTTTATATCTGGTTGACAAACTCCATGTTTTCTGATCCTGATTTTTTGCTTTCTCTTGCTTATATAGGTCTTTTTTTTTTTTTTTCTTTCCTTTCATGTCTGATTTTTATTCCAATGTGAAATGTCTGACAGAAACACAAATACAAACTTATTATTTTTGTCTGTAAAATTCTCCATTGCTCCCCATACTTATGTTCTCAGTTCATAATAGAAATATCTATTTCTAGCTAAAAAACAACAGGAATAAAGACACACACAGAAAACAAAACTACAGTTATACTTTTCCTTTTCTGTGAAATAAAGTGAGTATCAGATTAATATTAGAATATCTCACTTCTAATGAATCTAGTATAGATTTTTATTTATTTTTCTAGTTTGCTCATTTTCAGTCATCCCAGATGGGTTACAAACACAAAACAGGAGTTTGTATTTACTTATAAGCATTTTATATGAGTCAAATTATATGATTTTTATGATTGTTTTCATTCCTTGAGGTATATTCCTATATTTCTGAAATTTTCTACTTCTCTTTTTATGCTTTGGTGATGATACCTTATGACCTCACACCTGCATGAAGAGAAAATCAATGTTTTTTAAAATGTCCACTCATTCTGAGTAGCTCAAATACATAAAGGTGCTAAATTCCATCAGAGTTTACTGACTTCAGCTAATACTGCTGTGGCTGGCACTCTAGATTCCAGATTCTCACAAATTCAGTAGGTGGAAATTTGAGGCCAAATGTCTCCTTTGATAAAAAATGTATCCTTGTATACCTACCTAACTTACAGAGAGAGAGTTAATGAATATATTATAACCATTGCAAGCTATAGAATAAACACAGATTTAAAGTGTTAGGAAAATGCAAAATGATTATGAGTACTTTGTATATTTTCTGTAGCACAAGATGAAGTTGGGCTAAAACTGATTCAGAAGGAAACCTTACACACCAGACGCTAATGATTATATGTGAAAATTATTTATTTCTAAAATACCCTTAAAATTCCTAAAGAAATAACCTTGTTGAGAATAAGGAATATTTTTCTGCCACTAAGCTGTNGGACTAGGGGTGGGCACCGGCCACCCAGCCAAGATAAACCCACCACAACAGCAAAAGCATGTTCTATTCAGACAAATGAAAAGAACGCTGAAGCACTCCTTGAGAATGGCCTTGAAAACCACAGCTTTGCTATATGTATTCTGACAGTAAGTCTGGTGGTGTCAGCTCGACAGCGCACACAGCTTTCATCAGTTCATATTCTGCTTATTTGCTCCCCTTTGCTGTCTTTAAATCTAAACCTTTGTCCTGTAACAACTGTAATGAGTGTCCGTGTAATTGTGACTTATGGTATGGACAATGGTTGATGGCTCCTCCTCTGAGGTGAGTCCCTTCCACCCTGAATGGTAGGGCAGCAAGAAGCTGCCATGGGATTTACAACTGTGATTTATTCTGAAGTTAATACCAAGACCAAACCCCAGGGCTATCTGCACAGCCTCATCCCCGGGTTATTCTCAGGGGATGCTAGAAGGAAAACCTCTGAACTGCCATTCCTCTCCACTGTCTCTGCAGGCAGGATGGCCTCCAGGAGATCTGCAGATGACAGCAATCCCCGTTCTCCATTGCATTTCTGCAAAGGTGCCTGGTGCAGCCTGACCCGCTGCACCTGCCTGCTGTACCCCAGCACATCCATCCCTCAAAATCTCTGTGGTAAAAATGGGACACCCAGCCCTTCTACTGCAATCTCAGCAGTGGGATAGGGGTTAGGACTTGCCATGCCACCAAAAATGCTGTCCTGGTAGCAGAAGCAATGAGCTCCTGAAAGCCACTGACTTGTGCACGTCCCCTCTGACCATCCCTAACTGCTCATGAAGACATCAATCAGCAGAGCTGCATAGATGTGGACGAGGACCAGGGTGAGACAGGATGGCATGCTGTTTGAATAAGATACATTGCTTTCCACTTCCATCCTAATTGTTCTTATTTGTAATGCAACACCAATAGATATTGTCAATGCTGAAATCTGGAAGTGCACAAGCTTCAAGAAAACAAACCTGAATGTTATAGAGGAGGCTTCTCTTGTCTGAAACTGTATCTCTAAATAATTCAGCTTAAAGAGAAGCCTGGAGAACAGTGTTGTACCAGCCTGTGCACGAATTGCTAAAGCAGGTGCAATACAGGAGTGAACAGTGAAGTTTTTTTTCAAATTCAGAATGACTCCTGATATCAAAAGTAAACAGAAATTAAAAAGAAAAAAGAAAATTAACAGATATCTATACAACTAAGTTATCCCAGAGCTTAAATTCTTTGAAAAATACAAACCATCTGAAAGTGATCTTGATAGTGTTGTTCCTTTGTTTGTATATGCATATAGCCCATTCAGAGAGAGAAAGATATATTTAATGTACTTAAAGTGTTTAGGAAGTTCATTTAGAAGAGGAGATAAACTTCAAAAAGATACTGAAAAAAATAAACTAGTGTTGATCTTAAGGGTAAAAATGAATTTTAGGAGATAGGTTTTTAAACAAGGAGAAAGTGAAGTTATCAAAAAAATAGCATGTGATTTAAAGCTGAAAATTCAATTTCATACTTTTTCTGGAGGTAACTGAGCCTTCTGATTAACAGCTCACATCGAAGTGGATTCAAGCAGGGTAACTGAATTTATTATCACCTCTTGCACTATACTTACCTTCTCTAATACACCTTCCTGCCTTGAGGGTTGGGATATCCATGCCATTTGCAAATCATCTCCTGATTACCCACAATTTTCAACCTGGCTCTGAACCACAGAGCAAAGAGCTGAACCAAGAGAATGAGCAGAACGATGGGCAGTTATAGGGGAAAGAAAAAGACGAAAGACTATTCTCACATGTATTAACCCAGAACAACTGAATACCTCTGAAAAGACAAATCTCAGCAAGGGATGAATAATACCAGCTATTTTCCTACAAGAGCTGTGCCAGTGGGAGTCTTGTAGATACCCTTTGGATGCAGTTTAATATTACAATTAATCAAACCTATACTGTGAACTGCAACCAAAAGATGAGGTCATATTCCCCCTTTCCCAGCACAGGCTGTTGCTACCTTTGTTTGGGAATGGGAACGACTGTCCCTTTCCTTGTCAGCCTGCAGTTACACTGGAGTTAATAAAACTTGAAATTTTGCCCTTTGAAAGCAAGTACGCAGTCAAGGATTTGTGCCTATTTGCCACCTGATTTGGAACACAACATTTTTCCTGAGGTGTTGTCTGTGCAGTTTTATAAACTGATACATTTCAGTGGAAAAAAACAGTTTCTTACAGTGTACAGACTTTTACCATTTGGATTATTTTACTGAGAGAAAAACAATCTCAGAACATGCACAATGGCTCCAGGCAGCTTGGGAAAGATCAAAAGCTTCAGGACTACAACTAAAGAAACAAAACATATTCAATGCAGTTGAACTAACTTAACCAAGACTTAAGTTTACACAGCGAAACATACATTGCAGATCTCAACTAATCTGAGGCCTCTCCTAATTTTGAATGTTATTCTGATTAACACAGCATTTTTTCTTATGTCCTATCTTTCCACTTTGTTGCCTATATCATTACCATGTGAACAATTTACTAAGATATTAAAATCAAAAGTCTGTTTGAAAATTCCTGTACCATTCTCAGTCTTGATTCCTCAGGGAAATTTCCAATATACATTTATTTTTTATAATATAAAGATATATTTTTGCTGTGTTGCTGTTAGCAAAAATAGTTACTTTTAAAAAACATTATTATACTGAAAACAGTTCTGCACTCTTGCTTAAGGTAATACACTTTAATGTATTTTGAAGTAATCACATACAATACAAAGGAGTGGGTAAAGCGTTCTCCTCCCCTTTGTCTTGTGGCAGTAACATCCTTGGAGAGGAATGTGTGGAGAGGTCTTGTGGGCTAACACAACATGCGTCTTAAGGTTCTTGGAGCACCAGCTGCTGCTTTTATGTTCAAAATGAGGATTATACTTGAATTTGCATCGTTATGGCAGAAGAGACCAAAGGAACAATATACAAATAAACAGGCTCTTGTGGATACATGAGAAACAGGGACTTAACGTATAGGCCACTTTCTTATGTAGAGCTGCCAGAGTCCCTTTTTTCTCCTGCTGTTGGTATCAAGGGAGCTCCAGCTGTTGCTGTCAAATAAAAGAATATCCCATGGTGTGAAAGAAGAACTGATTGAAGACACCAGTTCACATGCTACTACTTGTTCTCATGGTGGGCTATGGATTTCGAAGGTGTGCAATTATTTCACAAGCTGTGGCTTTTGCCGTCCCCAACAAACCTTACCAGGACTCTTCTCCCACATCAAGTTGTACCATCAATAAATCTTTCTCTCATGACCATATTTCTATTTCAGCCCATGCTCTACCTCAGCCTTCTGAATTTTGCCAGGTGAAGGCAACATACAGTCTAAGTAATTTTGATGTGTATGGAACATGAAGCAGTAACATTTTCAGTACAGTGGATGAACTCTATTGCTGAACCATGAGAAAGATGGAGATATATTTAGTGGGCCTACTCATGAGAAGAATGAAAACACAGCAGAAAATAAATAGAACAGCTGGCATAATATTTAGTCTCCTACACTGTTTACAGAATTTGCTTAATGATATATGTACAAGAATATAAATGATCACAGCCAAATTTGTAAATGCCTGTGGGCAGTAAGTCTAGATAACTATTTAGAAAGGCAGAAAAGCCTCCTGAGCATGAAACACTTGGGGGGTGGAGTGGAGGTGGGGGGGTGTTAGGTGGTAGTGTCCAAGGGCTTCATTGATCACCCTTCATTATCTTAACAAGGAAAGAAGAGGCAATGTCTTTTCTTCTTCAAAGACCCCCAGCAGATTCCTTCAAATGCTAGTGGCAATCCCTGAGGTGGTTTCTGAGGTGACTGTAATGACTTTGTCATTCGTATTTCATTTCCCTGCCCTTTTAAACATTACTGCCCGTCTATGCATAACTTTCTTAAGATATTCAGACGAATATATAGCATTCACCTGCACACAACCTGCCACTTCTCCTGTGAATATTTGTCAGATCACTAGGATAGCAAGGGTTATCTTTGTTCAGTGAGGCCAGAAACATTGTCTCAGGGCTTCATTTTGTTCTGTAGAAGACTAGTTGCTAAATCAGTTCATCATTAAGCAAATATGTGAACCCAATTAGATATCAATACTTTAACACTACCTGTAGGCACTGTGGCAAATCCAGACATGAATCTTCCTTGCAAACCCAACGAATCACTTAATTCATGGGTGACTTGTGCATTCATAGATGTGAACTTGTAACCTGTGATCAAACACAGTATTATCATTCATAACTGTAACCAACATTACGAGTTCAATTAAGGCTTTTTGTGTGTTTGTTCCTAACTATCATCTCTGAAAGGTGGGGGTTTTTTAAGGTGATATTCTGTACTTTTCAAAAGATAACGGGTCTGCTAGCTCCTCTAACCAGGAAACTCCAATAGAGTTGAAAACAAACTCAACTAGAGGGTGTCTGGCTTCCAGAATTATTAATATCAAGGATGGCGTGAGGTGTGGAGTTGGTAAATTTTAACACACCACAAACTGGACAAGAACTCCAGGAATAATGCCTAAGCCTCTCCATGCCTGAGGTATATCCAGCTTGTTGGCAGGTGTGCTCCACAGCACATCCCTTGTTGCGGCTCTCTTCTGGTCTGTTCATCTTTCCTTCCCATGGAGACCACAACATGCGGGCAGTCAGGTAGACAGGGATGGTCTGGACCCAACGTGAAGCCAGGACAATTTGGGACATGGATGCTGATCCTGGAACTGGGAAGTACTCCCAGTCATGGAGAAAGAAATTTTGAATCAAGCTAAAAATAACCACATTTTTATTCCTTGCAGTGATGTTTTTATATTCTTTTGATGTCTGAGAAACACAAGCTGCTTAGTCAGCTCATGATAAGGTAAAAAAAGCAGCTTTATTTTTGGATGTGCAACACGATGTACAGCATAGAACGTAACCTACGATGCAGAACATTATACACATTGTGCATTATGCTCCAGGAGATGCTCACTGGCTCTGAAACCACCTGGAGCTTAAGCGTGGATCCGGGCAATAGACACATTCATTCAAAAATAATCTGAAGCTGTCTTTGCAACCCTAACAGTTCTGAATGCATGAAAATAAAATTTAAAAACCTTGATTTGACGCTCATTTTCTTCACTTTGTGACGCTAAAACCGAGCTTTGTACAGCAGAGCCCGGGTAAACGTCGAATAGTGTGTGCTCACTTATGTCCTTTCTGCACATTCTACCGATTTGCTGAGCCCAGCGTCTGCACCCCCGGTCTGAAGACGTAGCGCTCCGCTTCGTTTTACCGATGCTAATTAAAGCGCTTGACTATTAAGCAACCAACGCGCTTTCCCTCCGCCGGGCAGCACTTTCCTAGGAGCTGAGGCGATGGGGCCGAGCGAGAAACAAGAGCAAGCACCCAGCAGGCCCGGCATGAGCCCCATCCCCGAAGCTGAAGGGCCCCGACAGCCGTGCTGCAGCACACGCCGCTCGGGGGAGGCCCAGCACCGCCAGCACCGGGAGCCCGCGCTCCAACATGGCCGCGCAAGGAAGGGCAGACGCGCGGCGAGGCCCGGGGGCGAGGAGCGGCCCTGACTGGCAGGGAGCGGTAATCGCTGCAGGGTGGGGTATGGCGCGCCGGGCCTGCCCAACCCTCCCGGGGCGGCCCCGGCGGGGCGGGGCGGAGCGGGCCCGGGCCTCCCCAC
>VYZX01023812.1:0-42098 GCA_013401335.1 Brachypteracias leptosomus | reverse complement strand
CCGGAAACCCCCTCCCTCCTCTCGCGGAAGTGACGGCTCTTGCCCCTCCCCTCCCCTCGCTTCCTCCCTCCCCCCTCCCGGCGGCGGCTCCGGAGCCGGGCGCGGCTGGCGGCGGCCCCAGGCGCGGCCGGGCGGGATCATGGCGGACGGCGTGGACCACATTGACATCTACGCCGATGTGGGCGAGGAATTCAACCAGGTACGCGCGGCCGGCGGGCACCGCNCGGCCGCGCCGCCGCCATTGTTCGGCCGGCTCCGCCGCCGGGCTTTCCCGCCGCCGTCGCCGAGAGCGCGGATCTGCGCTGGGACGGGGCAGGCCGCGCCTCAGGCCCGGCCTCGAGGGCTGTGGGAGCCCGGCTTGGCGGGGAGCGCCGCGCCGCTCGGTCGCGGTCTCTGACGGGAGGCTGCTGGCGGGCAGGGAGCGAGAGAGGCCAGGAGCGAGCGGCGCCCGCCCGCCCGTCCTCCCTCCCTCCTCAAGTGCCCGCGGAGGAGCAGCCAGAGACCCCCTTCCGCCCCGGGGTCGGAGGAGGCCGTGGGGGACGGGGCCCTCCCGGATGCGGCGGGGAGAGCAGCTCCTTCCCGGCGGCGGAGGGGAAATACTGCCATTGTTCGCAGATGAATAAAAAAGACGCCGAGCGGTAGCAGTTTCTCGGCCGCGCTTTGCGGGGGAGGCAGAACCTAGTGTGGCTTTATTCTGCACCGCTGGAGAAACTGTCTTCCCTTTATATATATTTAATTCGTTATTCGCTCCTAGTCGTTAAAAAAATCATGCAGTTCTGCTTTAGAGGAGGAGCTCTGTTTTGGTGGAGAAAATAATGAGAACTTCCCTGGATTACAAGTAGTCCGCTTTTCTAGTTCTTTTTTTACCCCTCATTTTGCCCCGAAAGACGTGCGCTTGCTTTCGCACCAAAACTTGATGTTCGTGTCATTTTTGTGTGCCATCTGTCCCGTTGGTGACTCTTGCACTTCTTCAGGTTGTGTTGTCCCAGATTGCATTCGTTGTCCCTGCCCTAGAGCATAAATTACCGAGAACAACTGAACTTGTAACACATTTACTGGGCTCACTGAGTGATGCCCGATTGTATTCCTGCCTGTCCCACAGAGAGCTGGGAAATAGGTTATGGAAGTCGAAGTTAATTTGGGTAGCAACTTAGAACTACCTCAGGAAGCTTTAATTCTTTAGATATTTATTGATAAAGTAATTCAGAAGATTAGTAATTTTATAAAGGTATGCTATAAAAGAATGCCATACCGGAGAGAAGATGATGGAGAGGATTTGCTCTTAATTTGTCTGCATGTGAAGGTTTCTCCCTTACAGTTGAAGACACATTTTAATGTCTGTGAACCCTAGGACCGTTTACCATAAGAGTACATCTGTTCAGGTTATTTAATAACTTGGTTTTGTTTTAATCAGTTACAGGTAAAACACTGATAACAAATCAGGTGGTTGGGTTTTTTTTAAATAAATTCAAATCAAGTAGTATTTATATAAATTCATATATGCGGATACCCTCAGAGTAGAATAGTTCTGTGCTATAAGTACAGTGCAGACAGATACTGCCAGAACAAAAGTGATGGGGATGATCTGTTGCACTCACATGTCTTGGTCTACTCGGGTTGTGGTTAATACTGATATTACCTATACCCCATGGTTCAAGGAAGGATGATGGTACAGATGAAGAGAGTCTTGTGTTAACTTGGTTTAGCTTATTTCAGCAGTCAGGAGACCCTTTTGCTCGGTTCACTGTATTCAGACGGCTACTCTCCTGCTGGGGCTGCTTCCTCTGTTTGTGAATCTTGCACAATGTGGGGCAGGAAAGTGAGCAGAGGCTGGGGCCCCTCTTTCCTCACCGTGGCTTTGTTGTTGGGGTTATTTTGTTATTTTTTTTGTTGTCCCCCCCAAAAAAAATAAATTGCTGTTTGTTCTTTTCCAATTTTCGTTTTTGAAACTTTCATGTTGTCTCAGGACCCGCTCAGTTGAACTATATATATTACTTTAAAATAGAAAGTTTTACTGGGGAGGTTGACATGACTGCACTTTCCCATTTCCTCCTGTCAAGTATGAAAGAAGGCTTGTTGTTACTGTCTGCAGTATTACTACCTCTAATTCTGACATTGTTTTGAGGAGTCCTCTAGAAACTTCATTGGTTACTGTTTCTGATTTGAAGCTAGCAGCTTAAATTGATGAGACATGGTCCTGCATATCTGTGGATGGTTGAAGATGGTGGGAAAATGCTGTAGGGAGAAAGCGATTTGCATTATTATTTTTTGATGCAGTGGACATTTTATAGAACAGTATTTGTAAGGAAAAAATGCTTTGTGTAAAGCAATAAGCTATTGTTTTTTCATTGTGTTGTGGTATGTTAATTTGACTTACCAATATTTGTTTGAGTTGGACTATAGGAACCCTTTCTACTAGTTTTGCCTGTAGCAGGGACTGGAAAATATACTGTGTTCTCCTGGCTACAGTATAACTGTATTTATGTCCAAGCTGGGAGAAAACCTTTCTTTGCATCTGTAGTAAATGTGTCATTTAGAACTTGTGGCTGGATGAGCTTCCCTTGGTTGTTTTGTCTTGTTCTGGGATTCTTTAAATGCTTTTTTTCCAGGAGAAGGCAGGGAGAGTTGTTCTGCTTGATTAGAGCTAAATGAACCACAGGTTATAAGGGTGAAATGAAGACCACAGAACTAGGGGTTTACAAGCTGGCCAAGATGAATGACAACAGAGAACTGTCTTGAGTAGTATTTAATGTTGATTGCAGTAAGCTGACTGACTTGAAGTCAGATCTTTTTAGTGAAAATGCATCTTTCCCATCCCATCTGGAGCTCATCAAAACTGTGTCAGTGTTGCCTCTTTCACTAACTTATTTTTCACTACAGTCTTATTCTTTGTCCTTGGGCTTACAGCTTTACTCAATTTTGCTCCTACCAGTTGTATTTATTTGTTTTAAATTGTGCTTACATTTTTTTCTCTTTTTTTTCTATGGTTCTGGTTGAGTCATTTTCCATTTTGTTCTTCTAAGTTGACTTCCCCATTCAGCGGGCCTCTGTATTTATTTAAAGTCTCATTTTGCAATGAGAATCTCAAATGTAGTATTTCCTGCATGCATTGCTTGTGACCTGTAAGAAATAGGTATGGCATAGCATGTTTTACTTTGACTATCTCCCTACGTGTTACACCTCTTACTCCTCAAGAAAGAGACATAAGAGCTTCATTATCTGCATGCATAAGGCTGAGCCTGACATTCTCTTGATGGCAGATGACAGCAGTAAGTTTAGGAGCACTTCAGCAGATATTGAGATGTGATTTTGTACACAAAAACCTAGAGTGGCAGTGCATGATATTGAGATCATGAGGAGCTTGTGTGCGAGGCCAGCTTGGGTCTGATTAAAGGTTGCCTGAAACTTTGTCCAGCAGACTGGATTACTTTCTTGCAGTCACGAATGTGTGACCATGCTTTGTCAAGTTCTGATGCTCTGATCAGCTTTGCATTTCCCAAGTTTTTGTTTGTTTTTTTATCACATACACATAATTAAACAGTAAAAACCTGTTTTTATTATACGTATGTATGCATATAAAAATACTTCTGACCAAGCAGAGGATATAAAACAATTTAAGAATCTCATATTTTAATGCTGTGAAAGAAGTGCTTGCTTTGTTTATCCTCTAATGAGTATACTAGCATAGTTGCATTGTGGATAAGTCTAAACGTGCTGGTAGTGTTCTAGTTTGATATTTAAATGCTAACAAATTAGAAATGAAAGAGTTTTAACTTTGTGTTTTGTAACTAGATAATAAAAGTGATTTAGATGGAGGAAGCAGCTAAGAGGCTAATTATCTGGAAACCTCTGTGGCTACAGATTCTTAGGAATGTGTTGCTCTCTTGACTTCTGGTCTGTAACACAGAGAAAAGTGTTATTTTGTGTAATAAATCATAACAGGTAACATTTAATGACTACATAGAGGTTATTAAAAACAGTCTTTTTATCAGGATGACAGTTGTCTTATTATGGGAGGGGATGGACAAATTGTGGTGTAATAAACTTCTACTCAGAAGGGCAGAGCTGTCCTAGGCATAAAAAACACAAGCTGGCAGACCTGCATTTATTATAAAATGTACACAGAGTATCTTATTGCATATGTATTTCTTCAGTTCTGTTTTCTGCTGAAAGGGGCCTGGGGAAGAGATAACCTCTGTATATTTGCCAATTGCTAAATATCAAACTACAAAGAAAACTTGAGACCGTCTCATCTGGCACCTCTTAACTTTGCTCTAATGCAAACAGCAGTAATACCTATGTTTAATTTATACTTTTGACTACTTGAGAATTTTTAGTTACTCTATTTGGCAGGGGATCGGATTGCTGAAATTTTAATGGTGTACCAGTTGTAGAGCTGAGAGCATCTGGGCCTGTAAACATGAATCTGATAGTCTAACAAACTTGTCCACTGTGGTGGATTTTTCTGCCATAGACTCTGTGCTATTTTAGAAACATCAAAGGCCTGCTGTTTTGTTAAAGTTCCTGTCGGTGTTCAGACAGCTAATTGAAACCAGAAAGATTTTTGCTTATCTCTTTAACCTGTTATTTTCAGGACCTTTTTTTTAAGTGAGGATGCTAATGTGTATGTAGAAGTTTTAACCATGTGTACTGTAACTTTAACGGAAAAGTGATAAGGGAGAAGCTAGATAATTTGCTTTTTCCTTACTTGATTTTTCTTCAGAAACAATAGCAATTTTTTTCATGATTTTTTTTAATGTCTTCTTGGAGGTGTAATTTAGTGTTTAACTCTTAAATTGAACGAAGTTAAGCAGAAAAAGCAAGTCTCAGAGACATAAGTACAGTTTAAAAAACAAAACAAACCCACCAAAACAAACAAACCAACCCACCAGAAAAACCTCCAAAAGCAGTTTCCAAACCAGCATTTTTAAGGGAGTGACTAGTTCTTCTCTGCAGCTCAGAGGAATATGGCTGCTAAATTTCAAAAAGAAAGAACGCTTCTAATTTGTCTCTTCTGGACAAGGCCATGATGTTCCATGTGTTTATGGCTTTCATATTTGAATGTTGCAAAACACTGCAAATGGTAATTAAAATACAAAATACTGAGGAAGAGCTGAATAACTGGAAATGTCCGGAATGAATCTTTGAGAGTATGTCTTTTCAGTACCCTTTTTATTCACCAAGTCCCACTTAATAGCACAACATGTGGAATTTCAGTCCTGATTTTCCAGATCAAATGATGTAGCATTTCAGACTGATCTAGTTAAAACATGGGCTGTGGAAATGTATTGCTGTGCTCAGTCAGTTGTAGAGGGGGCCAGAATAATGACGTAAGCTTTGTTGCTTAGCATGTTTAAGATTTGAGCGCAAATACTTTCTCTTTGTACTTGATGGCCTTCCTTTAATGAAGGAAGTCAGAAGAAGATTGCTGTTATAGGCAGAGCATTTGTTGAAATAGCTATGACTAGAGAAGTAACACTTCCTGTATTCTTTTTTTTTTTTTAACTCTTCTGCACGTAAGAAAGAAGGGTGTGTTTAGGTAAGTTTGCATGGTACACGTATGAAGGAGGAGGGTTGTTGGATCTTGTGCAACAGCCATCAAGACACCTCTATTCCGTCTGCGCTTGCAGTTGCTGACTCAGATCATTTGTAATCATCTAACCACACACCTTGTTGACAGATTGGTAACTGAACGAATTCCATGCTGGCTGCAAAACCAGCATGATGTTAGAAGAGATTATGGTAAACAACATCAGGTTTTCCATTGTGTCTTTATTATTTAAATTAAAGCACTGATGCCATTGGGTACTTTGGCCCCCCCTGCAAAATTACAGGCAGACTGTGCTGCCCTGATAATTCTCTCCCTCCTTTGATGGTAACCTGAAAGCCTATGTGATAGAAACCTCATCTATTTCAGAGGAGTTCCTTGCCCCTGTGAAAGTGCGGCAGAGCTGTGAACTGCTGCCTACTCTGGTATTTTGATAGTGCTGACCTCAGCCTTCTCAGAGAGATAGGTTAGTGTACATCTGCTCTAAGACTTGTGGCTGCCTGTTTGGAGCTGTCTACCAAGACCAAATTCAACTTCCCTGAAGTCGTCATACACACAGATGACTAGAATTGCAGCACATTTTAGCAGAGAATTTCCTTAATGACCTTGTGACATCATCCTTAATATTGCTATAAGATGTCATGTTTAGGCCTGTCCCAGGCAGTTCTTTGAACCTACTTTCTTTTACTATGATGATAGGAGGAATCAAACTGAGACGGACAACTAGGCAGACTGGGTGAAAATAAGAAACCCTTTCTTAATTTCATGATGATAAACTTACTTCAACAGAAAATCTATCTTTCTTAAGGTTTAAGGTGTATTGGGACAGTGCAGTCCAACTTTGCGTATGACAAAGCAACCTGTGACAGTCATTACAAAAGCAGAAGGTTAACATTAAACACTGTGTGGCCCTCATAGGCTTTGTCAGGCCACTGTTGTCGACTGAGAAGTTATTGCCCTCCTGTCAGCAGACATTTAGATGGTGCCCCTCTCACACAAATTGGGCTGTTCAATCATAAATGATTGCTAGGATAGTAAAAAAGGATTGCAGCATCCCATCGTGGAGTTGATCACCATTGAATATGATGAGTGGCAGTATATAAGATGAAAAACGGCAAGTATCAAAAGAAGTCTTTGTTTTAAAAAGAATTTCTTAATGCAAATATACAGCTTCATTCATATTCAGAATTGATTCCTGCTGATTTTTGTACACAAACACTATGTAACCTGGAAGCTTTTGCATGTTTTTGTGAAGAAGATTATTATCCTTTATAGCGAATGTGTTTTACTCTTAAGTCTTCAGTGGTGATGGTACAGCTGTCTCTATAATAAAAATTAATATGGCTTGGTAGTAGCACATCAGCAGATTGAGGCAGGCAGTGCGCAGGCCCCTCCATCTACCTTTTTGCATAGTCTGCTTCAGACTAAATTTAGTCTGGCCTTTTGGACTAAATATTCCTACTACACTTAAAATTCAAAGCTGCCTGAGGGACCGCTGATTGATCTTGACCCATCTGTTCCATTTAGCTGGTAGGATGCAGTTGCTGAGCGCATGAAGCAGAGCTTCTGGAGAGAAACTCTCATTTCCATTCCCCCTGAAAGGAATTTCGTTCACTTGGCCAGAGCTGTGCTGTAGCCTGTACCCACTCGAGGGAGAAGGGAGTGATTCACTTCAAAACCCCACGATGCTTTTCTGAACCAAAATGTTCCAGAGGCAGCCTCGATGCAGTAGAATAATCCCTCTGTAGCCCATGAATAAATACATTAATAAATACAAACCCTTGGGTTTATTAAATTTAATGAAACAAAATAGAATTCTGTCCCTGTCTGGCCCCTCTGTGAATGAGGAGATAAAAAGGAAGTTAGGCCTGCAGTAGAAATATGAAAGGTATAATGTTGCTTTTGCCAGTAGGGCTCTTGAAACTTGGTCTGTTCACTCTACCAAATGTTTTGATGGAAAAAAGATTTGCTTGAGAATGGATGTTAGCCTCTCATTTTGCATGTTGCTTATGATTGTTCCTGTCTCTAATTCCAGGAGTAGGACTTGTGGGATTTTTGGATTTCTGTTTATATTACAAGCGCAAGAGTATTGCAAAACTGTGTCCAGAGGTATTTTTTTGTGATTATATTTAGAATATAATAGGAGTCATAAGAATTGCGTGTACTCTAATGTGGATGAGACTGGGAGTTAGCTTTTCAGCAGGGATGTTGTGTATGTGTTGGATCAAACTAGCCATGTCTGTGGAACGTGGCAGCTATCACAGCTATTCTGTTTTGTCTTTATTGATTTAAATTAAGGCACTGATGCTGTTGGGTGCTTTGGGCCCCCCCAAAATTACAGGCAAACTATGCTATCCTGATAATTCTCTTCCTCCTTTGATGGTGACCTGAAAGCCTATGTGATAGAAACCACATCTGTTCCAGAGGAGTTTCTTGCCACTAGAGTAGTGTAAGTTCTGCTAGTACTTGTTTTGTTTTGAGTAAGTTTTAAGAGTGCTTAATGTTAAATATAATCAAAATATCTCTTGTATTTTAGGAAGCTGAATATGGTGGACATGACCAGATTGATTTATATGATGATGTAATTTCTCCATCTGCGAATAATGGAGATGCCCCAGAAGATCGTGATTACATGGATTCTCTCCCACCATCTGTTGGGGATGATGTAGGTAAAGGAGCTGCACCAAATGTTGTCTATACATATACTGGAAAAAGAATTGCCTTGTACATTGGAAATCTTACTTGGGTAAGTATCTTATTACCATTTAAGTGTAGCCAGGAATTTTTAAATTATGAACATAGTTCTTTGTAAATATTTTTTTTCTTAAAAGTTATTTTATGTGAAATACTAAGAGTACAGCAAAGCAAATGCTTCATGTCTGCTTGAACAAACCTACTTTTTAGTAAACCTTTGCTGAAGTTTTTAGTTTACAAAGGAACTGAAAGATTCTCTCGGATTTTCTTGAAATTTACTTTTCACCTTTTTCCAGGCAAAACAAAACTGTTTTCAGGTGTTTGCCTTGAGGCTTATTTCTTCCCTTGTAGGAGTAACAGATTTGGAATAACTCACTAAACTGCAGTTGCCCTTAAGACAGTTACTTTTGTTAGCATTAAAGCTAATCAAGCTTTTCAAATCAATTGTAGTTAAGCAAACAATGTTTAGGAGCTGGTCAGTAGCTGAATAAACTGCAGTTTATCTCTGCTTATCTGAAATCAAATTCTTTCAAGTCTATGCATGAAAAGTTCTCATTGAAGATTTTTTCCCATCTGATGAATTTCTTATTAGTACTAAACTTGGAAAAGAATGCTTTATGGGTGCCTAGGTGTTTTTTCATTACTTATTATAGTATCCTAATTTCAGGAGCTAATAGGTAAGTAAAGGAACAGTTGACTTAACAGTTGTACCGTTCAAAAATGTCATAGAATGATTTGAGTTGGAAGGCACCTTAGGTGTCATCTTGTTCCAAACCCCCTGCCACAGACTGGGACACCTTCCACTAGATCAGGATCTAGTGGAAGGGATCAGGATCCTTTCTTTTGTCTGTAAATCCTGTTATTTTTGTGCAAATGATATGTAGTTCATTAATGTGAATGAGATCAGTAAAATGCACACGAATTAGCTGAACTCATCCAAATCAAATGTCACAATTCTAAAGCAGGTGGCCCAGTGAGCAGCAGTTTCTACCTGTTACTCATTATTTCACTTCACAAATGAAGTTATCTACAAAAAGTGCAATTATTTACTTTAGCATTGCTATTTTTTTTTATTGTCTTTGCATTTAGCTCTCAGGAAAGTAATTTGTTGAATTTTTTAAAAGGAGCCTTGATTTGAGAGACATCAGATAAGTAGTTCAGAATCTTGAAAGCCTGCTTTGCACTTCCCATATGAAATTTAAAGGGGTGATGGAGTTGCAGAAGTATGAAAAAAAGTGTTGGTGCATTTGTGTATCTTTGGATATGAGTGAAATTGTTAAACGCTACATAGTAATTAGTAGAAATTTACAGCAAGTGGTTTTGGTTAAGTGGAAGCAGTTGTTTTCAATGATAGTTTCTGTACCAGTTTCCCTTCTTTTGTCTGTAAACCCTGCTATTTTTGTGCAAATAATATGAAGTTCACTAAACTCTTATTAGTCAAAATTCTCATAAAGAGCATCAGGTTAATATGGCATTTAAAATTGACTTTTGTGTGGAAATAATAGAATCAGTTGGAGAGAAAAAAAAAAGGATTTGGTGCGGGAAAAGTAAGTTAGTTAAATAGTTGAAGCCTCAGAAAACAAGAGTTACTCAAATGCAGTCTTATACCAGCTACAGTAAGTCAAAAAATAAATGTGTGAAGTTGATGAAATGTAGCATCAGCTTGTAACTTGGAGAGGAGTGGCAGGAAAGCTGCCTGGCAGAGCAGGATCTGGGGGGGCTGGTGGACAGCCAGCTGAACATGAGCCAGCAGTGTGCCCAGGTGGCCAAGAAGGGCAACAGCATCCTGGCCTGTGTCAGAAATGGTGTGACCAGCAGGAGCAGGGAAGTGATTGTGCCCCTGTACTCGGCACTGGTGAGGCTGCAGCTTGCGCACCGTGTTCAGTTTTGGGCACCGTGGTATAAGAGAGACATTGAGGTGCTGGAGCAGGTCCAGAAAAGGGCAACATAGCTGGTGAGAGGTCTGGAGAACATGTCTTCTGAGGAGCAGCTGAGGGAACTGGGACTGTTTAGTCTGGAGAAGGGAAGGCTGAGGGGAGACCTTACTGCTCTCTGCAACTACCTGAAAGGAGGTTATAGAGAGGTTTGGGTCTTGGTCTCTTCTCCCAAGTAACTAACAATAGGATGAGAAGAAATGGCGCTAGGGAAGGTTTAGGTTGGATATTAGGAAAAAAATTCTTTACTGAAAGAGTGTTCAAGTGCTGGAACAGGGTGTCCAGGGAAGTGGTGGAGTCACCATCCCTAGAGGTGTTCAAAAAATATGTAGACGTGGCACTTCAGGACATGGCTTAGTGGTCATGATAGTGTTGGGTTGATGGTTGGACTTGATGATATTAGAATCGTTAAGGTTTGAATAGACCTGTATGATTCTGTGGTATGGGAAGTACGTATATTTTTAAAATTAGTTTTCTGAAAATTGTACAATATAAACAACTTCTATCCAACAATCAGAAAATATTGACAGCCTGACTAAAGTGTTCCTCTGGACCAGTTTTGCGCATAAAAAAAGGAGGAAAAAAATCATGGAAACCTTACTTGCCCTTTTTATGGTGTTTTAGATAAGCTTTCATAGTTTAATATTAAAAATATTTTTCAGTGGACAACAGATGAAGACTTAACTGAAGCAGTTCATTCACTGGGGGTAAATGATATTTTGGAGATAAAATTTTTTGAGAACCGTGCTAATGGCCAGTCTAAAGGGTAAGAACTTGTCATTTGTTTTTTCTGTAAATGGACTGCAGCTTGGGAGGGTGGAAATAGGGAAAGAATTTTCAATTTTCGTAACTGTCAGAATGTGAACTCATAATCTTTACTTACAGATCTCCAGCAATGATTTGGCATATAATTTCATACTAATGACTTACATTTCAGGCATAAGTTTTTATGATGGTGTTGTGTGCCTCATTATTTATCAAGTTAAATCTCCTTGGCAATCCTCATTAAGACTCTATTCCTAGATTTCAGTCAGTGTGGTTCCTTATGGTGAAAACACCATTCTCCGAACCTCCATTACTAAATCCTTCTTTACATGCTTTATTTTTCATTAACTGTTGAAAGTGAACACTTGAGTCTATTTTTTACTGGCAACCTAATCTTCCTTGCATGAATGGGCCTTTCTCTTTCAGTAGTAATGAGAGCACAGTGAATGCTTAATAACAACTTCATCATTTGAATTCATACATAGTGTATTGATACTCAGTCAAAAAGCTGCCTTTGTTGTGATATATTGTGATGCATATTGTACTTGTACTTGTGGTGGTTCTTATGTGTCCTAGGATGAGTTATTGTATCTGTTCTGAAAACTGGATTAAGACTTGAGACGGTTTCTGTACTTAGTTTTCAAGTACTTTTTTCTTACTGCATGTAACCATTTTCATGAGGCATCAGGATATCCAGGAAGTGGAAAAACTGTGGTGTTACTTTTTCTTTTTTTCCTTCTTTCTTTCAGGTTTGCTCTTGTGGGTGTGGGATCAGAAGCATCCTCCAAAAAGTTGATGGATTTATTGCCTAAAAGAGAATTGCATGGGCAGAATCCTGTTGTGACTCCGTGCAATAAGCAATTTCTGAGTCAGTTTGAAATGCAGTCAAGGAAAAGTAAGCCTTTCTCATGTACTGTCTTGGAAAAAAAATAGAAATTTATTAGAAAAGTAGCACTTCAGCTCTTCTCTCAGCATATGATAATTTCTACATGGTTTAAAATTGCTATAAAGTATTTCCCATAAGGTGAATGAAGCTGCAGCCTTAAAGCTCTTAAAAATAAAAAGCCAGGTACTCTTAGAAGTAAAAATGACCACAAATCCCTTAATATACTGAAGATCTGTTTTGGCAAGAGGGAGCCCTCACTGAAAGAAGGTTGTAGATTTGTGAAACTTGTTTTACAGTTGGAGAAACTTTCGCATTTTCTTATTTTTTTGTTTTAAAAAAAAAAAGCACAACAGCATTTAGAAATTTAACATTTGTAGATAAATTAGAATAAATTCTTAAGTCTGGAGAAGAGATTCTGTGTTGTGCTTTCCTCCAGCACCTTGTCTTGTGCTTCCCAGCCCTAATATGTAGATATGTTTCTTTGTGGCTTTAGGCTGCATTAGAGGAAGGACTGATAGTCTCCCCAGATGCTCTCCCATTAGTAATGGCGTACTGGAACACTGCCATCTTTTAGCAAGGCACTTTTTCCTCCCCAAATAGCTTTGGATTTGAGTACTGAGGAACAAGTTGGTGCTCATACAGTCATGCTGTAGAGCTGCATAAAATTTTAGATTGAGAGTTGAAAAGCTTTAAGCTGTTTTGATTTATCTAATTACACTTTTACTCTTTCATTGCAGCCACACAGTCTGGCCAGATGTCTGGGGAAGGTAAAGCTGGTCCCCCAGGAGGAAGCTCACGAGCAGCATTTCCACCTAGTAATAGAGGGCGAGGTCGTTTTCCAGGTGCCATTCCAGGTGGAGACAGGTTCCCTGGACCAGCAGGGCCAGGAGGGCCACCACCACCTTTCCCAGGTAAAATAATTTGTATATGGAGTTTTAGTTTCATTTGTATTAATGCTTCATATTCATTTGGGGAATTATAAAGGTAAAAGCAATGCAGTAATGTGCTATGATCAGTGTTTGCAGTCAGATTGTAGGATTCAATGGTATTTCTTCGTTGATATTCAAACAGGGAGTTGTACTTCCTAAATTTCATAGCAATATAATATTTTTAGAGATGTTCTTTATAATGTGTCAATGTACATTTAAAGTATAAAAAAATTAAGATAGATCATGTTAGCAAGTAGACTTAGTGCAGCGTAGTTCAGATTTTCCAGTTAGCTACATAGGATGAGAATTCTTGTGTGACAGAGCATAAAGTAACTCTGTTCCTTACTGCATTACAAGTTTGTGAATCATCAGAAATTCAGCTTTGATTCATGACAGGTCTGATAGTTGGTACTCAGAATACCAGAAATTTGAAGAGAAAGGAGTTCATGTTTAGTCAGGTGTCTGATACAGGAGAAATCTCTGTTAAATAATCAGGCTTGCGTTGCAACAAAGTTCTCATTTCAGCTGAAGTATTTTTAATAAATGTCATTCAGTAGTAGATTGTCTACTAACGGTCAAAGGGACATGGTCAAATTGAAAAACCACTAATGAGGACCCAAAAATAGGTTTGGATACTGGATTTACTTTACCTTCTCCAATAAAGCTTTTCTCATATTTTTAATATATATTATATCTTATGGCCCCTATGAAAGACTAGCTGCAGGTGTAAGTAGGATACAATGTCTTCTAGTTTTTGTAAGCTGTTTTTGTAACAACAGCAGGTTGTTGGGGGGGACAGGTTGTCAGTTTTCAAGTTAATGTTGTTCTCTTTAGATATTGATCGTCAGGCAACTGTTAAAAATTTTCTAAGCTATTGGACCCAAAGTGGGACCATGCATATCTTGTGTAAGTTGCAAATTGTCCAGTGAGGGTTGTTTTCAGTTTTGGGGTTTTTTTTAAGAATTAAAAAAGGCAAGAATTTTTAATTGTTTTGCTAAGTCTTTTATTTCTTTCTTTATTAACTCTATTTTATTTATTTATTTTTTTTAATTTTAGCTGGACAAACTCCCCCACGTCCACCTTTAGGTCCTCCTGGCCCACCAGGCCCACCAGGCCCTCCACCTCCTGGTCAGGTCCTCCCACCTCCATTAGCTGGACCTCCTAATCGTGGTGACCGTCCACCACCACCAGTTCTGTTTCCAGGACAGCCTTTCGGTCAGCCTCCACTTGGGCCACTTCCTCCAGGCCCTCCACCACCAGTTCCAGGCTATGGGCCACCACCAGGTCCGCCACCACCTCAGCAGGGTCCACCTCCACCTCCGGGTCCATTTCCCCCTCGTCCACCTGGCCCTCTTGGGCCACCCCTGACTCTTGCTCCTCCTCCACATCTCCCCGGGCCACCTCCTGGTGCTCCACCACCTGCACCACATGTGAATCCAGCTTTCTTCCCCCCACCTGCCAATAGTGGCATACCTACTTCAGACAGCCGTGGCCCACCTCCGACAGATCCTTATGGCCGACCTCCACCATATGACAGAGGTGACTATGGGCCACCTGGAAGGTGAGTGCTTTTGGTGTCATGTGCTCCGTAGCAGATTTTACTCCTCTTGTAAGAAGTGTTTGATTTTCCTTTTTAATGCAAATGTTAGAAATAATGAAAAATAGAGCTGGAAAGGTTTCCACCAGTCTTCTCATTTGCCCCTTTTCACTTTCAGTGAAACATCTCTCAGAAAAATGTAGCAGTGGGAAAATCCTGAAATGCTACACCAGTAATTCCACTTTCCCTTTTCAACTCTGAACTGGTTGTCTTCACTGTTTGTGTTTGGCAGTGTCATCATTCCATGTGTTCTACATGCAAACTTTATATATAATCACTTCTTATGCAGCAACTTCTGGCTGTGCTTCTTTCTTAACTTGAAATTCTGACTTGTACTTTTTATCATCGTGCTTTGCAATCTGTCTGTTTAGAATGCTCTGGAGTGCTCCTTTTTGAGTGTGTGTGTATGTTGAGTACAGTGCCATACCAGGTCATATCATTTTCATCTTTCAGCAGCTCTACTTGTCCCTTTTTTCTTCAGAATTCCATTTGAAGTTAGTCTTTGTCTCAAAAGCCAGGTGTGCATTTACTGCAAGACTTTTATCCTCCCTTCCTGTCAAGATGCTTCTACTCATTTGGTGCAATCTTGCTGTGTTTGTAGTAGTGGCTTTTCAATGGTTGTCCTATCTGGGACAGAGTTTTTAAGTCTCTCTGACTTGACTTGTCAAGTTTTTCATACCTTGTTTGAAACGTCTTTTTCATCTGTGCTTTCAAGCATCTCTGTCTTGCTGCTGTTCTGTGATTTTCACCTTATTTGTATTCACCAGAGAAAGTTTTGGGATAATTGTAAAAAAGACATTTTTTTACATAGTTACATTTGGATTTTTCACTTGTGATTTTACTTCTAGCATGAGAGACAATTCTCTCGCTTAAAATGCTTTCTGCAAAGAAACTTTGCTTTGATTCTTCTTTTATCACAAGTTTCAAAAACCCCCATGCATCTGTACATACTATGTTCGTAGAGAAACTGTAGAAATTCAAGCATTTGGCTTAATTGCCTGAAATATAGTAAAACAATAAGGTGTTGGTTGTTTTTTGAGGGACAAAATCAAAGTTGTCTGCAGTTTATAGAATGTCTGGGGAGGGAAGGAGTGGGAATAGGACAGTATAATCTACTGTCCAATATTTTCATTAATAATGTTAAAACTATCATCCATAACTATTTAAATTGTCATTAATTATATACCATAGGCGTTTCACTGGAAATAACATGTCCATAAGAGAAAAATTACATATTCCATTCTATGGGAGGCACACGAAAAATAATACTCAAAACTCAGGGAGGTATGAATTTTTAGACATTTCCTCTTATGCTAAACTGGCTATAGGATCTTGTTCCACTTCTTGCAATTAAGAGGATAGCATTGCTTATTATTCTGCATTTTCTTTCTACCAGAAGAACTAACACTGTTCTAGAATTATCAAGCAGTGGGCCAGTTTAACAGTCTCAACATTTGTCTCTAACACATTTCTCCAAATTTGCTATATATGGGACAGAGACTGGCTAATAGGACACTGCAAAACTTTTGGGAAAACTTATGTATAGGTTAACTTCTGCTACTTTGGAAACCCTATATAGGTAGCTAATAAAGAAAAGTAAAAAAGTGTAATGAGCATGAGGATTCTGCTTTATTGGTTCCTCCTTACTGTGACTGGTTTGGAGATCAAATTGGAGCACCATGAACTTGACCAGAAATTAAAAAAAATAAAATTTGAAGTATCATTCAGAAAATTGAGTGTTTTAAAGATAGACTATATTTGCTTTCCATAAGTTAGAATATTCTGGTCTTAGTTAAGATCTGGGAAACAGGATCATATAGTTCTAATTCCAGTATTGTTATAAAAATGGTCTCTAATTTTGCTCAAAATTGCATTGTCTATGTACATGTATTTCCACATCCATTCAATTGGGATAATATCTACTTACCTTCAAGGATTTTATAAAATTATAAGTATTTGTAAAGCACAATATTAAGTGCTGCTGAATCTTCAAAATAGATGGGATGAAAAGGAATAAGTGTATTTATACAGCAATGTATTAATTGTTTTTTTTACCCTTTTTCTTTTTCTTTTTTTTTTTTTAAGCTTTCAGGATGTTATACTGTAACATGGTCCTTAGCAAAAACCAAAACCAAAGATCCTGCTTTCTTTTCTGTTTGTCACTTTGCTTAAAGTTGCAAACTTGGATTGTTAAAACTGCAGTGATATCTGCCGAAGTTTTTCTTAACCTTTTAAATACTAGTTTTATTGCTTTCAGAGAAATGGATGCTGCAAGGACACCTCTAAGTGAAGCAGAATTTGAAGAAATCATGAATAGAAATAGGGCAATCTCAAGCAGTGCCATTTCGAGAGCTGTGTCAGATGCCAGTGCTGGTTAGTAAAACTCAATTAATGTGTTTGCTATTCTACCTAACTGAAAAGAGTTTCTAGTTTCCTTATTAGGAAACTGGCATCCCTGAAGCCACATTTTCCTAATAGGAGGCTAAACTGAGGGAGAACCTGTAACTGATTTTGTACTGTGCTTCTGAGAATGCCTCTGAGTACTGATCTGGACAGTGATTTAGTATTTTGGTTCTACAGTAAGTGATCTGGATGGCTATTTAAGAGAAAATACTGAAAATGGTAATACTAGTACAGATAAAAATCTTTGGTTTAATTTGCATAGTTTTCTGATCATGATGTTATATCCTTTTCAGGGGACTATGGAAGTGCTATAGAGACCTTGGTAACTGCAATTTCCTTAATTAAACAGTCCAAAGTATCTGCGGATGATCGCTGTAAAGTACTTATTAGCTCTCTTCAGGACTGCCTTCATGGAATTGAGTCCAAGTCTTATGGTTCTGGATCCAGGTAAAACTTTCCTCTTCCATCTGCCTTTATTAATAAAAGGGAAAATGTAGCACAGGACTAGTTCAGAGAAGAAACTCAGTCATGTAAGAAGCTTAATGATTTTCTGAGTTGCACAAGAAATGTGTGAAAGAACCAAATAGGGGTTTCCTGGGTTTAGCTGCCTTTTAATTAACCTTCTTTTCAAATTGATCAGACTAGCTTAAATTAAGCTCTTTAGCTTTATTTGTTATCCTTTCCTACATGATACTCGTGCAATGTGTAAACTTCAAAACAGAATTATCCCTTATCAATTAAGTTGTCCATTGTATAATTTTTACTAGAATTTGCCATTAGAAAAGTAAGATTGAGGATATTTGTGAATTTTCATTTTGCTTAAAAGTAATTTTCTCCATGCTTGTCACAGTAGAAATAAAATTGAGTTGGGGGAGGAAAATTGGGCAGAATTATTTTTGCCTGTTGTTCTTTGTCATACAGTTTAAAAGTCGAGAGTAGGCAGAAATGCATGGACTCTTCTACCTGGTGCAAATAAGATATTGGTATTTCTTTCAAAACTTGAAACTTGTTAGGACAAACACTGAGCCTTTAGCTCATTTGGATATTGTATCAGTAGCGTAGTTAGGCTTGAATATTAAAAGCACAAAGACAGCTGGTTTTGACACATACTTTCAGTAGTACACAGATTAGCAGCCACTAGTGATCAACTGAGATGTGGTGCATTTCCCCAGCGGATTTCAGCCACCTCATCCTCCATTCTGAGCATGTACCTTCTGACTTTCCCTTGATGGATTAACAAGTGGATGCACCTTACTGTCTGTAACTGAGTTCTTAGCCACCAGCTTTTATACCAGCTATCTTTTCATTGGCACCACCGTGAACAGATATTACTCGCATATCATTTTGTGATCAAATCCATACTTAGAAGCAGAATACAAAGTTGGCATGCAGTATTTTGAAGAAAAATTTAATGAAGTAATTTCTTTTAGAAGACGTGAGCGATCCAGAGAGAGGGACCACAGTAGGTCGCGAGAGAAAAGTAGGCGCCACAAATCGCGTAGCAGAGACCGTCACGATGACTACTATCGGGAAAGAAGCCGTGAGAGAGAGAGGCATCGTGATCGCGACAGAGATCGCGACAGAGAACGAGACAGAGAGAGAGAATATCGTCATCGTTAAAGGTGAGCATTTGTTTCATCTTCTTGGGCTTTACTGTTACTCACTTACTAAAAGTAACTACTCTAGGTTTGGGATTATTTACACCATTAATATTTGCATTTAAGTGGTCCTGCAGTATGTACTGAATCACTTTCTTCTTGCAGCATCTGACATGAACACAGGTAAGTAATGACAGGTAACTGGTCGTGGGAGGGAGGGAATATTTGTGTGATTATCTTCTGCAGTTTGCATGCCACCTTTTAAAAAAAATTTAGGTGGTATTAATGTTTGCAGTTTTAATGAAATGCAATTAAACTAATTCTTTAAAAAGCAGTAAGCCAGACTGGTAAGTCTGCCCCTTTTGTAATCTTAGAAAATTACATGAAATTTATGGTTGTATTTCTTACTTGTATTTTAAAATACTGATTTTGTATTTTAAAATCCCCTTGTGCAAGAACTGCAGCTTTTAGCCCTTCATGTGTCATGTGTGGTTTATTTTAATTTAGGTAACACATGGACATCCTTGCGCAAGTATGGTGGTGGGTTTTTGGTGTGGTGGTTTGTTGGGGTTTTTTTGTGGGTTTTTTTGTTGTTTGTTTCCCAGCGAGTTTTACTCAAATTCAGGAAATGCAGCCAAACTTTACTCTTTATTTTATGAAATATGACCTGTCAGTATCTTCTACCTTCTAGTTAAATTCAGGTGTTATCTTCAATAAGATTTATGATCAGTTGTTCCCCATGATCCTAGATTTTCATTCCTCTTCTGATAGTAAAATCATTTTCTGAAGACTGGTAAATAAATGTGTGACACAGGGTTGTTTCTTTTCTGGTTGTGAACAAACTGATGTGTTCTTCTATGTCATATTATCTGCAGTCTTACATGCATCAAATGTCTAGATAGCTACAGAGTAGTGTACTAAATAATGCTTTTTTCAGTGTACTGCTGAGAGCTTTAAAATGCATAGAAATATTCATCACATTTATATAATGTACCATTTTGAGGACTGGGAATTCAAGCTACCTGTGATTCCTTGTATTGACAGTTGGAAAAAACCCTACCCATTAGCTTCTCTGCAGTGGTCTTTTCCCTTTCTAGAAGAACTTGCCACTACATCTACACCAAAGTTGGAGCTTGCAGACTTGCTTGCATGTCTGCCCAACTTCCTTTTCTTCTGTTTACCTTCAGATTTAGTTTCCAGATTTGTGTGTGGTATTTGTTCATAGGAGTTCATTTACAGAAGTTAAATAGAGCAAAACTTTTTCAGAAATCACTTAATGTAGTATACTCTTAAATGAAAGTACAATTTTGTATTAGTTAAATGCCAGGTTTTCAGTCAGATTTCTGTGTCACTGACTCCTTTGGGAGAGAACAAGTTTTCTAGTCTATTCAGTATGAAGTAGAATGTTGTCCTGGGTTCATATACTAGCAAGGGACACACAAAGCAGAAACCAACCTAGAGGAGGCGAGTCAAAGGCTTAACTTGAAAGGTGAAGCATGGCAGCTGAAATAAATTTGGCAATATATTTTTTTATAAAAAGTGGATTGGTAGAAATATTTCTGGAATTGCATAAAAAGAGCAATTGTGGTTCCTAATTGTAAAGTATCAGAACATAAAAATACAAATTTAACAGAAGTAACTGTAGTTTCTTTTGTTGAAATGGGCTTTTACCTTTTGTAATAAATGAATATTGTGTTATTTGCAAATAGTTGTTATTAATAGGAGGTAACCATTGAGCTGAGTGATGGATGCATTTCCAGACTGGTTTCATTCTGGTGGAGATGAGCAAACTGTACTAAACGTCAATAACCTGGAATATAAGATTTTTTTTTTTAATCTAGCCTTAATTTTTGTGTATTAAGTGGTGTTCATGTAGATACAGAATTTCTGTACAAAGTACAGATTCTCTACCCTGTCACCCCAAGAAAACATATCAAGTAGCATTAGGTTGCATTTTATAATTTCCAAAGCACAATTTTAAAATGAGACTGATTTCAGCCTCAGCTCAGGTGGGATTTATATATGCAACATCCATCAATTTTGTGTGCTGGGACTTCTCTTTCAGAAGGGTTGCGTAGGTAAAATTACCTTGTACAAAGAAGAAAATAGGTCCTAAAAGCTTGACTTAAAGGGCAGATTTAGTATTCTGCATGTAAATGAAAGCATTTGGTATTTTTTTTTAAAGTTAAGTTGTAAACATTTTGTGTTGTTGCTGTCTTAATGAAGAAGGGCTTTATTGTAGTTTTGTTTTTCTATATTTATGCACACATGCATATAAAAAATACAGTTATATCCTGGTTTGTATGTTTCATTTTCACTAAGATGTATGTTGCCATACATTTTTTGTTTTGTTTCTTACATTGATTAATATTCATAAATGGATTTAACAGTCTCAGTCATTTAATAAATATCAGCAGTGCTGAAAAGAGTTACTCCCCATATTACTGTGTTTTGCCAGATAACATGAGGTTGCCTCTGTGCCTGCACCCTATGAATGGCACCTATATTTCTCCTTATTGTGTATCTATAGTCGTAAGTGTGATACTGTACTGGCATTTTTTTAAAGTGTTACACATCTAGTTTAGAAGGATTTTAAAGGTCCGTTGTGAACATTTTTGTATACAGTGAAATTCAGTTTGTACTGTATTACATTTATAGAGGTGGGTTAAATTGGAATACCTTACTAAATGTGTTTATAATAATAAAACAAAGTTTAGATGTACAATAGCAGGTATTTACGCTTCTGTTTGTACACCTCATGATTTAGATTTAAATTCCTGCAATATTATTGTGTCTTCACTTTAGTAAGGCTTCATGTAGATTGATAATTCATTCTACAGAATTACTGTAAACTGAATGTTTCCTTGGAACATCTTGCCTTTGCTTGTAAAGAGCCTATAGATATGAAAGATGGATTTAAGACAAATGTCTAACCTGTATTAGTCAAGAAAACTAAGAATCCAATAGAACGATATTTTGAAGAATTAACAGCAAAATTAATGTGTACAAACAGAATAGTAATGTAACTTCCTCAGCATGAGTCTTGACTTTTTTTAAGACAGAATTTTTAAGATTAACTGATACTCAGTGATGTATTTCTAGCTGATACATTGTCCCAATCTTAATCTGTCTGAATTTCTAAAACTGCTGAATGTTAAATTTTTCATTTGTTTTTGTTATTGGGTTGATTGATCATTTCCTATTTAAACTGGATTTGGACTGAATTGCAAAGACAAAAACATGACATTGTAACAGTTTATGTGTGTAGACTTTGTACTCCATGTTTTTTCTCTGATTTTTCTGCTCTCAAACCACTGTAAGCAAAATAATTTAAAAGTCTGAGGCTCCTATGCTGCTTCAAACTTCTCTTGATCTCTCTGAAATAGTTGCAGCTTTGGAGTCATCTAAGAACTAACATGGTTGGAATTTTTTTTATGTCAGTAGGAGGGGAAATGATACTGATAGCTTAAGTAATCATTATATTTTTGCTTGTATAAGTAGAAACTGTCCTGTAACCTTGTTAGCAACTACTTAAACATCAAATGAAGTACAAAATCGGCCTTTTAAGAAACCTTGTAAATTAATAGAAAAATGCCTATTTTTGTAAGTTATTTTAATAATAAGCTTCTATTTAATAATGGAATTTTACGTGAATCATATGGTAGCATTGTTCAAGACCTGGCTATGTGTACCTATCCAGCTATTTCAGATCTTCTTAGCACTAAATGATTATGAATGTTCTTTACCTAATAACTCTTCTTAAAAATGTGTATTTTTGAGGAAGCACATATGTGGGGCTGGCACTATTCTACTGCCTCTAGAATTCGTCAGAGAAATAGTGCTTTGTGCATCTGAATCAGTACTTGAAGTCCACCACAGAGTGGAAGAGGCAAGCACTGCCACTGTTCTTTGTGCTTCTTAATGTCTATTTTATGGCTACTCTTGTGCTTTACAGAAACATAGTTTGTTTCTTAATGTTCAGTGATTTCTCTCATTTTCTTGAGGGTGGTAAGATGATTTGAAAAATGAACTGAAAATCTTATGGTGGTGTTTATTTTCAAATGCATAATTGCATAACATTAGTGTTTTTCCTGAACATAACTGCATAACTTATTTTTTCTATTAACATGTTGCTGTAATTTTGTTGTCTTTAGACACACTTACATTTTTGTGTTCCCCACATCCAGTGCTTTTTAATTTTGTGAAATCAGTAGCTTTAACAAATCTGAGCCGTGTGAAAGTTCCTCAAGAAACTTTAAGGCTTAATAGCATTTGAAACTTAAGGAAGAGTTACTTGCAAGTGAAAATGTTGGTTTGATGCAGTGTTCTCCAAAGAATAAACAAATTCAGTTTTTTCCTTTTGCTCATTGTGGTTTGAGAACTAAGATTTCTTTAAAAAAAAAAGAGAGAAATGAGAGAGATATCTTCATTTTTATGTTTTCCCATGGTAGCCTGATCTACCTTTTTGTGTCTTCCTCGTATATTAATGTGAAAAAATAATTCACATCTTTTTAATTTGTAAACTAAACAGTTTTCTGAACACACATCTATTCATCACTTTCTCTTGGTGAATAGACAGGCTGGGATAGTAGGAGAAAGACATATGATGAATGAAACTAGCTTGAAAGTATTCTTTTACTTCCCATGTAAAATTATTTATAAAATCAGGAAATTGTTCTGATGTTGATTCTAAATTATATGCTAAGATTGTACAAAGATACCAGGTAAGTACACTAATAATATGCAACAAATGGAAGAAGGTGCTAGTGGTGGTAAATTAGCCTGTACATGTATCACATATGTATTACAGCTTACACACAAAGACAAATAGAGAGTCAAGCTTGAAATTCCTTCTTCTCATTGTGTTATAGCTAAGCATCACAGCATTTGGAGGTTTGTGATGTTTTGGAACATAGGTTAAGTTAAAGCAAATTTTGGCTTTCAAGTTGATACTTTTGGTGGGATTTTTGCTTTGTGTATTTCCTTTTTTTCTTTATGTATAGAGTAAAGTAAAATAAAGGAGAATTACGTGAAGTAATTCTTAGGAGCTATTAGGATATAATGACAAATGTGTATCATGCGTTTTACCGAAATGTGAACATGTTGGGAGATTGAAATTCAACCTCTGAAAATACCAGAAATTTATACTACTATAGCAAAACTTGACGGGTGTATGGACATACAGCTTTAAACTACTGTGGAATTTTCACACTGCTAAAAACTGTTTAAAGCTTTTATATGCCTATTTGAACAATTGGAATTAAAGGGAAAGAGAGTTGCTGCTGCAAGATGCTTTATATACATATAAGAAAACTATTGGGTTTTGTTGCAAGCGTCTGTCTTTGTGGGGGGAAAAAAAATGTTCATTGCATCTTGCGTAACTATAAAAATGTTTGATCACTTAAGTTCTGGGATTTAATTTGTGAAATGTTCTGGCATAAACCCTTTAACTTTTAAATCACAAAACTATTTAACAGATAAGTCTGAAATCTGGGTTTTATTAGTAGAAATGCTGAGAAACTGCTGTTATGGTGTTGGGTTTGTACAACTTAACAGATGCTTGGGATGGATAGCCTTATATGAGCTTGAGGCAGATGGAAAGCAGCATTGCCGAGAAGTACTGACTAGAGATTTACTCCTTTTCTTTCTTCCTTTTTTTTTTTTTCCCCCAAAGTTGTTTCTTACTTCAATATTCTACTTGCTTGTAGAATACTGAAAAGGGCTGAGCATGAAGGTATAATCCATACAGATTTATTTTTCCCTTTTGGAACCACAGAGGGTTCCAGTTTTGCCAAGATATAGTGGCAGAATACTTGGAACCGATACGTACACTGCTTTGGATTTTAGTTGGTCGTGTGTTTTAAAATGAAGGTTCAGTGTTGTGCTGACCATCTCAAGAGCCCTATAACAAAAAGTATTAATTCTGAGTCCATTTTATCATGCATTCTTTAAAGTTCCTGTAGTTCCATAAGTACCCTTACAAATCTAGCATATTATTCCCAGGAACTGAAGCTTTCTTAGGCTAATATAAATCAGATACATGGTGCTTTGGATCTGTTAACTGTGGCCATAGAAGTGATAAAGATCCATAATTCTTGCCATAGCAATTGTATGATGAGAGCAGCAAATTCTGATATGCAGTCTCACAGCTGTCATTACTAACTTTCTCCACTAAAAAACTGTTTGTGCTGACTCTGAACACATCTTCTTGTGGAGGCAGTACTCACTTTGCTACTAATTAATTTTAAAAGCACATAACACTAACGGAAATCTTGGTCTGCGGGGGAGGAACTTCCCCAAAAGTAGTTAACTGGTTGATACATTCCTGATTTGGGAACAAAGTCTGTGAATAAGAAAAGAAATTCCAGTCAATGCTTTGAATTTGGATTAGTTTATGTGCAAACTGTAGTCCATAGAGCCTACTTGGTTATACATGGGTTTTTTGAAGTTGTTATTAACGGTCACTTTGAGGAAAGTAAGAAGAATTGTGTCAAATGTTTATGTGAAAATTGAGTACTTTGTTTTCCCAACTGCTTCAAAATTATTATGCTAGTAGAAGAATATTTGACAGCTGTGTACTGGTGCACGTTCATGAAATTGCTCCTCTAAATGTCTTGTTTTTCGAATGAACCATTTAATGTGTTGCTTTTTTGAACAATTTGATTTTAACTATTTTGAAATTATTGAATGTTGAAATTGTGAATTACTAATGAAATGAAATTAGCCAATTGTTTTGTAATGGAATGCAACTGAAATCCAGTGTATGGAATTATACCATCCTAAGTATTTTGTGAACAGTAATTACAGTAATTAACTCTGAATGGTGTGGTTCCTTAATTTGCTGAAACAGATGAGAGTAGGAAGTAGGGCTTGGGTTTTTTTCTAGTGCAAGTAGGTGAGGAAACCTGCAAACCTATATTGTATTATTTTAAAAGTGGGTTCTTGTGATTAAACTGCAAGCGTATGTTTTTAGATGTGAAGCCCATCCTGCTTGCCACCAGTCTGAAAGTTTTGAAGTACTGGTATCAGATTCTGTGCACTTTTACGTGTTACTAAACTGTGAGCCACCCACTTTATTATACAATCAGTGCATTACTTAAGTGTCAAACCAGCTTAAAACTTCTGTAAGTGGGCAGGTAAAAATGTAACAATCTAGCTGTGCCAAAATTACCTTTCGTGCTTGTTCGTTTATTCTTGCAGAATGCATATTTTAGGAAATGTTCTACATAATGATCCCATCAGTCACAGGAACAGTAGCTATTTCTTCCTTTATCATTTGATACTCCAACTGTGAAATTTATATTCTCTCAACTTTGTTGTACAACACTAGTTTTATTTTTAATTATTGTATTAGAAAACAATTTCATGCACAAACAAGTAGCTACTGCTTCTGGGTATTTTGTGTTCGTTTACATTATGGTGGAGTAGATGCACGACTTGTGTATGTATAGATAAGCCAACAATTTTCTGTGCATTATGGGGATTAGCAAAATCTACATCACAAATTTTGACACATTACAGCTGAAGGAAGAGGAACAGCGTGCAAGACAAGATTCTTCAAGGAAAGATGCTTGTCCAGCAGTTTGCTTCATGTGATTGAACTGAGCCTGTAAGGATTCATGGATAAAATGAACAGGAATAGATCTGAATAAAGCAAATCTGCATACATGGTAACCAGTAGCTCTTTTACTTTTTTATGTTGCTTAACTGTTTTATTTGAGGGAAACCTGTGTGATTTAAACCTTATAGCTTTTGCAACTTTATTACTGGTTATATACATTTGGCAATTATAATGTGCAAGCAATTGGAAAAAGTCAAGTAAATGCTTGTTTTTATAGTAGTTTGTTCATGTTAAACTGTTCATATGATGTCTGTACACAGCACCACTGATTACAGTAGATGTAGTGTTGTAATAAACTGTTTAATGGGGCTGATGTGTAAAGCTGTTCAAGTTATTTGATGTTTACACCTCAGGGAAAGTCTTGTGTTCAGCAATATTTAAAGATAATGTTACAATGAAAACATTGATGCTGTCTTTAAAAACATCGCAATAGTTCTCGCATATGCCTCAACCTAATATCTTGCATTCAGTGAGTTAAACATACTAATGTTGCTCTCACACATTCAATTTTGATATGAAAATAGGTGGTTACATAAACTCTTTAATGCTATTTTGCTTTCTAGCAGTGTTTACCTAGGTGGCTTGTGAATTAGCTAATTGACATATAAAACTGTAAAAACTGCAGCCCTTTGTGGTCTCTTGTATTGAGGAGAGGTAGTCCCAGGTCTTTGATTTTTAGCACACTGAAAATTCTCTCTCGTACAGCCTTGATCGTGGTTGACACTACAGTTAATATAAACTTAAACTGTTCATATGACCTTAATCTCTCCATAAAAAGGGGTGGAAAGGTTAGATTTTAAAAAAATAAAACAAACCCTTGCAGTTATTTACAGTTTTATAGTGCTTGTGTGTGTTCCCTCTCCACCCCCAAGGCTGTAGCAGTCTGTATATAGTTGTATATTAGAAGTGTGCCAGGAGAAACCAGATGTTCCCATTTTTCAGACTTCATGGGTTTGGTATTTTCTTAATATTTTGGGGTTTATTCACACATGCATATAAAAGAGAAGGTACACTTGTATATCCTTGTTCAGTGATGGGCGATATTTAAATGTCTTAGCAAAAAGTGACGCTAATTAAATCTGTCAGATGAGGTTTTGTAAATTTACCTAAAAACAAATTATTGGAGCTCACAGTGAAAGCTGACTTCAAATTCTTAAATTTGTTTTAAATTTCGTTAAGTGTGGAATGCAAGTGAATAGAAAGTTCACATAAGTTGCAAAAACATAGTTTCTGGCAGCCTTGCCTGAAGGCTTACTTTTAGTCTGTAAATCGCTATGTAACAGGTTTATTCTTTGAGTTTTTACTTACTCAAATAGCTGCAGTTAATGTTTTAAGTTAAGTTTCAAGACCTCAGATGGCTTTAAGAGGCAACTCTTGGACAACTCTTGATTTCTTTTTTTTTTTTTAACTGATTTTTTTTAAGATTTTTACAGCCAACCTAAAATGTTACCCTGTTCAGGAAAGCACTTAAATCCAGTTGGTTTTTGAGAGCATTTAAAGCATGTGCTTGTGTTCCATAGGTTTCAAGGGATGTAAGCATGTGCTATAAGTATCTTATTTGCATACGAAAGTGGTTTGTATGCATTACTGAGTTGGGACCAGTAGCCTGTGCAACTGTGAAAGTTTTGCACAAGTCTGAAATGCTCCTAATATTTTTGTCACCTCCCCCTCAGCCAGGTTGATGCTGTGGGACTTGGCTACAGCTTCAGACTCCCCCTATTTTTTTTCCTACTTAAATTATGTACCTCAGTTCCTCATGCATGAGATCCCTGGTGTTTATTGAACTATTTGCTACTGAGAAGATATTTGACATGTTTGTCTAATCCTGTTTGAAAATGAAAACTGCCTTTTAAAATTTTGTAAAACTGAAAGTTGTATCAAACAAGTCATGACTCATTTCCTGCTTTTTTGTGAATAGGTGTTGGTCACAAACAGTATTGTTGTAACTTTTTTTTTATTTACTTAAAAACATTGTTTACTGCTGTGTGTAATAAGTTTAAGGAAGAAATAACCTGCCTGTAGCTGTTATATGGGGAATAGCTAATACTGGAGAGGCGGCAGGTAAGTAATGTTCCATTGCATAGATATATTAAAATCTTAAAATAAAGAAGTAAATTTACAAGCTTTTTATGCAGGAACTGATATTTTACTCCACATTGAAAAAGATTAAAGGAGGCTATTGCTCTTTTTACACAGAGTGTAATTTATCACTCACATACAGATTTCCATTGCTGGCAATGGAAATAGCAGGGAGGGAATAGCAGGGGGATAACGTAAGTTAAACTGAGCAATCATTGTTACTCAAGAGATGAGATCCCTGTAAGAAGACCCTTATTTCTGCCTGTTCTCCAAATATTTAGTTTGAACTGATAAATGTACTGTGTTGCGATTTAGGTAATACTCTCTTGTTATAGCGAGTTTCAATTGTTAGTTTGTTTTTTTTTTAATGAAACAAAAAAATGTACAGAAAAAAAATTCCAAAGACCCTGACAGACACCAAAAAGAAATATGCCTAATGCACATCGTGTATAACTGGATCTGTAGTAGAATTTTTACCAGGTTTTAGTTTATTAAATGTTACTGTCAATTTCCTGTGCACGCTCAGGAAATAGCAGTTGGGTAACTTGCTGACTGGTGATGATGCCATGATGGCCACTGCTCTGCCCTTTGATACTCATCCTATTGTATTTCATCTCTTTTTGCTGATGAAAGGACAAAATAGCCTCTGAGGAAATACTTTATTTCTTTCAAATACTGGTTTTGTAAGTAATGTTGAAAATAATACTTTAATGCCTGTGTCCTTTACATGATCTTGAAAGACAAAACCAACAAGTAGTGACTTAGGGGTGGTGGTGTTTTAGCAACAGAAGTTGTTTTACTGGAGGCTTGCTTTTTAGAGGATTTTTTAAAAGTAAAATTTCTACTGGACTATATGTTTTGACAGGTCAAAAATACTACTTCAGAAGAAGAACATAGCATTTTGGAAACTGTACAGTCTTCTTTTTTCCTCATTCCTTTTTTATTTCTGTGCCAATACTTCTAGTTCTGATTGCATTTTGAAAAACGTTTATCAGAACTTCCTCAAACTTTTATTTACGGTGTGGCTTATAAGCTCGGATAGCTGTTGTTTTTCGTGTTAAACAGGATATCTTAGTGAATTTAGCATTAGTTCGATTTTTTTTTTTTTAAAGGAGCAAGTGCTTTCTGGTTTTGTTCCTTTGAAATTGGTGAGGCTTAGTTTTTCTAAGTGTATTTTTTTACCTGATTGTTTAGTTGCATACCTAAACCCTTGTAAATGTTCTCCTAGTTGTATGTGGATAATGAGAGATTTAAATGTTGTATATACTTGTCATCTGTGTTTCTAGTAAAATGGCATTCTTTATAGAAATATATAATTCCTGAATTCCTTTTCTTATCCACTTGCTCTCTGTGTACAGGTTAAACAGACTTTGCTCCTATTTTTATTTAGAAAATTTTATACATGTAGCCTCTTAAAGTTATCAGTGGTTCTTGTGTAAACTGATACAGCCTTAAATTTCCTAAAATAATGCTCTTTAAGATACTATTAATCACGTAGATAAAATATAAAACATGCATGTTTGAGACTGGTACTCTTCAGAGATTCAAGACACTTAAGTTGCTTCTGCCTTGAAATAAAACCCTCCAAGGTCTTAAAGAAGGAAAGTGCAGGTCAGTGTGCATATACTTAAAGAAAATGGAATTCTTTCCAGAATAAGTATTTTGATATAGGAAAGAAGCAACATGGGTTTGTTTAGGATTTAAATTATTTTAGTAATTGACTGCACAAGTGTTGAACATAATGGCTGCAGCATGCTAATCAGTCATCATGTTTATGCGGAAATACCATCTCCTACAACTGTTTACAATGATGCCTTGCAATTAATATTGCAGACAGGCTTGGGGTGGGTGGGGGTGTTGGGGTGGTTTTGTTTTGTTTTGTTGTTTTGCCCTCCCCCTGCCATCCCCTGCCCCTGGAAATGAAGATCTGATATGCTACATCCTTTAGATTGATTTTGGCTTTAGAGGATGAATTACTAAGGAGCAGTTTGAAGCATAGAAGTTCCTTGATTTGATGTTCTCATGGGATTTATTTTTTTTTCCCCCATGTTGGACAAAATATGATAAAGCATCTGATTCTATTTGTATATTATGCGCTTGTTAGTTCTTGACTCCTTTTTATAGCCCCAATTATTGCAGTGGGTTCTAGGTTCTGGTATGACCTATGCCTGTACTTAAATCTTTTGAAGCTTCTTTGGAAATACCCTAGTTTACTGTTTTCAGGAAACTTTAGGAACACAGCATAGCTTTGATCCCAGTGAAGTGGAGCATTTAAGTTGTCAAAATTCCCATCTAGTCATACCACATAATGTGATTTTTACATGATTCAGTGCTAACACTTTGGCGTATAGTCGAGTAATAGACTTTAGCCTCACCTCTTGTATACTGTATTTTGTAATAGAAAATATTTTAAACTGTGCATATTATTATTATTAATTATGAAACAGATATTCCCTAGATCTTCAAATGTAAGAAAATGAGGAATGTGTGTGCTTTTATAAATACAAGTGATTACAAATTCAGTTTCCTTGCTACTGCAAGTATCCTTTTTAAAATAAAAAAAAAAAGGGAAAAAAAAAGCCAAGTGTTTTAAAGGTGAAATACATTCCTATTTGGTAAACCTTGACATTTTTATGATGATTACCAGCGCTGCTGACTTTCTAAACAAAAGGCTGTATTGTCTTCCTGTACCATTCCATTTCCTGACTCCCATTTTGCACAAGGATGTATGAGTAAACTATTCAAGAAACGGTTTTGAAATACAGCAGGGGGGCTTGTCTGAGGTGGAATGCAGAATTGCAATGCAAAATGTAAGGAAATGGATGATGGATGCCTGTCAGAATGTCTGGCTCCAAAGGATTTTTTATATACAGTAAACAGTTTCCTGATACCAGCAGGCCAAAGGGTCTGTTGAATACTTGGTTTTCTGGAGACCTGTATTTCTCAACAAGGTAAGATGGTATCCTGGCAAATGTGGATTTAAACACATTTTCAGCAGAGGTACTTAGCTAAGTTTAGGGATCATTTCATCTTTTTTAGATGTTATACTTGAAACATTGCATAACTTTTAGCTTTCATGGGTTTCTTTCTTTCAGCCTTTAGGAGACTGTTAAGCAATTTGCTGTCCAACTTTTGTGTTGGTCTTAAACTGCAATAGTAGTTTACCTTGTATTGAAGAAATAAAGAGCATTTTTATATTAAAAATACTTTTGTCTGTCTTCATTTCAGCTTGTCTAATATCTGCAGTGCTCATTGTCAGAGTCTTTTCAAATTTTCAGACATTAACACTTAGAGTGTGGTCATTCTGATACTATTATAGCTAGATTCTGTGCTGTAATTATTTCTGAATCTAGAAATAGTTTTGTTCATACTAGCTCTTCTCCTCCTCTGGTCTTTTAAAGACTTTGCAGAGTTTAAAATTAATGAGAAGCCAGTCTTTTTTTGTTAGCTATTTTTCTGTAAAAACAACCCACGTGTAATGCACCAGCCAAAGGAAGAAAGAAGAAAACCTGACAACCGAAACCCCAAAGCATTCTGTGTAAAGCAATTTCTGTCTCTTAAAATTACATTTTCAGAATCAAACATTAGAGTACTGCCGTTTGGAGCTGTGGGCTTGCTACGTAGGAGGCATTAAACCAGTGATGATAGAACTTGCTATTTTAATCTGGCTGCTTGATTTGACTAAATTTGGCAAATGTTAACCATTACAAAGTACGTGTATGTTAAACAGCTGTATGGCAGGTTGAACTGTTGTCAGTTCATCTCCTGTAGATGGTCTGGTAGCAATGACAGTATCTATCCTCTAATGATGTAAAACTATTTTGGCCCTGGGATTTATTTCATGGGCAAATGTTTTACTCTGCTACTAGATCAGAACATTGTATTATATAAAACACATCTGTATGTTATATACAAAAAGCCATTATCATTGCCATACTGTACCATACTGGTGACGAACTTTACATGATTTATAATATTTGTTGAAGTTCATAGCTCGTTTTCTGCTACAGTAAATATCTGGTGTACCATCTTAGATTGGTGTACTGTTTTGCAGCGTTGTCAGCTCCAACTTCTGTCTGTGATGAGCCTCCAACATTTGGCAGTGGTAAGATTGTGAGAATGCTGGTTGCCATTTAAAAAAAAAAAAAATTCCCAATCTTTGCATTTCAGACTTTTTGAAACTATAATCTAATTGACTTGGAGAATCAGCACATTATTTTTAAATGAATGAAGGTGGGTGATTGTGCATGTCTACGTAGAAGAAACAAAATGCTCATCAGAAAATGAACTTGAATTTCTTTGGTTAATACGCTAAACCTGTAGTAACGAAAATAACATTCACTTTCTCTAAAGGCTCAGACATAAATTGTTCAAACTAGCAAGCAACAGGATATAGCAAAACTAACTTGGCCACTGCTTATTTACTATGCTGGGTCTGAATTTCACGGTTGACATGAGTGTTGGCTGTGAAGCCTGGCTTCATTGACAGAGTAAAGGTTCAGACAGGGATGGGAGGAGGGTTGAGCTTTGGCTGGTGGGGTTCAGGGGACTCTGGGCTTCTTTCTGGGTAGAAACGGGGGAAAACCATTGCTAACTCTTGATTTTTAAAGTATCTTGTAATTTCCCTCCAGGTTAGGGTGTTCAGCAGTTCCCATTGTTGAATGGGCAAGAATTGTAAACCATCCTGTCCCCAAAAACATAGGATGTTTGCTCTAAGATAAACAGGGAGGATTCAGTAGTACATAGATGGATTCATTGTGGAAGCATTCAAGTATAGGTCAACTAACCAGGATGCCAGATCATCAAGGCACGATTTGAAATGGTATCAGAAGGACTAGGAAGGTTAGCACTCCTGAGAATGGGTTTTAGTTTTCGTCCACATAAGCTCTTTGGGGAAAATACCCCTTGAGTTGCAGATGAGGAAATTATTTGATAACACTTACTGGGAAAACTGTTTCTTGCTCAGTTCTACTTGGAAGAACCTTGTCTCAAACCTCTTTCAGTGCCTTTGTAGCTGCTGCAGATTGAAAGGTCCAGAGCCTGAGGTGAGCTGGAGGGAGAGATCCTGCTGGAGTCCAGGCTTCAGCAGAAGATTGTTCTTGTGTCCTCCCTCCAGTGCCTAGCTAGTTCCTAGTCTCCAGTGTGGAAACTGGTGCAGAAGCCTCCTCTCTGCCACCTCTCACTGCAGATTGGCCTCAGAAAAGAGAGCTAGCCTTTCCCATCTACCTTATCCTCTGAGGACTGCAAACAACAACAAAAAGCAAAACACTTAAAATGACCCACACCAGGATAAACCTGTTTCTGAGCACAGATGTATTTGACTGAGTAACAGGCCCTTAACACTGGGTGGCAGGTTTTGGGGAGGAGAGGGAGGTGGACAGCATTTGGGAAGTTTAGCAGGGGAGCCTAAAATAGTCTCTTCAGTGAGCTGTGTTTTCTTACACCAGCTGCAATTGAAGGGACATTTCTGAACTGCAGGAACTTTCTGTGATGTAGCTCTGGAGTTCTTGTGCAGATGTTCTGCTGTGGGTTTTGCAGCCCAGGCAGGGGACAGCCAAGTCTGCAGGATGTCTTTATGCAGAGAAACAGCCTTTCTGCTGCTGCACCCGTTCTGACCCTGCCTCGTTGAAGGTGCTGCTGAACTTGGTCCTTTTGCTTCGTTTTCTCTCAATGAAGGAGTGTTACTGATTGCGAAGAGGATGTCGTTTTTGAAATCTCTCACTATGGAAATGGAAGGCAGCATCTAAGCACCTCTTGTGAAGGAGACATTCAGTAAACAGAAGTGTCCTTTTTGACCCCTGTTATGTTTTGGGTGGGAAGAGATGCTCAGGTTCAGAATTATAGTGCTGTTCTCTACCTTTCTATTCTACCCTGCTTCATCCTTCAGGCTGTTGCATAACATTGCAGCTGGTCCAGGGGAGATGGTAAGCTGCAAAAGAGAGAAGCTGCAGAAAGCAAAGCCTATATGAAGCTGCAAAAGGTAAGACTGAGTAAAGGAAGATAGAGGTAGCTTATGATCACAAAGACAGCTTTTTTACAAACATTATTAGAGGAAAATCAGATGCAGGCACCTGAGCATCTTTATACCCAAGTTACCCTGAAGTGCTAGGCTACAGTAAATCACATGCCATGCCAGGCAAGGAAACACTGATTTAATCCTATTGGGGCCAGGACCTCTGTTTTGCATTGGGAATTACCTAAGTCCTCTCTGAGGCCTGTAGTATCACACTCTCAGGAATACAGTAATCAACTGAGAAAGGATGTTTGGCAGGTTAGCAACTGCATTTTTCCAAAGATAACCCACCTGGTAGCACGGCAAATTTGTTAAATCTACTCTGTGCTCTCAACACCTCTGGCAGTGGGTTTGGCATATCATAAAGTAGTTAAAGCGTGCTTGATGCTGCTTGGCTTTCTGAATATAACTTGGCTAACAACAGAGATTACTCCAAACATAGTGAATTTAATTTTAAAGAGTTGATGCTCTATGAGAACAGGTGAGGCCGCTGCTGCTCAGGAGAGTTTCTCGTGTAAGGGATGGGCAGATAAACTAGGACTGCAAGAGGAAGAAAATCTGTCAGTCACATTGAACTTTTATCTGTTTTACCTCTTAGAAGATACAAAAGCAAGTGACTGCTTCTGAAAAATGTGAGTAAATGACTGGAAGTAAGGAGACGATAAGCCTGCTCCACATCCAAGAAAAGTAACTTGTTGGGAGATGTACAAGAGAGCCTGTACAGAAAGGCCAAAGCAAGAGTGAGGTGGGAATGTATTTAAGAGATGAAAGGAGGGGGTTTGTGAAAGGTGCAGAAGCAGTTTGGAGTGGCAGCCAGAGGATGGCAGCACATTTTTAAGGATATTGCAAGCTGAGAGGTGTGATGCTGTCCCTGCACCGAGGGAGGGAGAAGGACTGGTGCTAAATGAAACAGGTTGTTTTGGGGGTTTTTTGCTGGTTAAGTTTGAGCTGCAAGTGAGTCAGACGAACTCTCTTCTCTTTTTTATTCATGTAAAATAATAAATATTACAGAAAACAGCGAGATGCTGGTCAGTTCATGTTTTTAATGCTGAGACACACAGTATATGGTGGTCAAGGAACTGATCAAAACTTTTCTGCCTTTCTTACTCTGCTCTTTTTTTGCTCCTGGAGAGATGGTGTGAAAAAGAATTGCAGACCATTTTTATTTGTAGAAATGGAGTTATTTTTGCCGCAAGTAGAAGATTGCTATCCCTTGTAATTATCTGAATCCTTGTTCATCTCCTCTGAACAACTTGCAGAAAATTGTTAGCGCTCTGCTTCCCATCAGACTGCGGTAGCAATAAGTCTTGTAAAACTTGTGCCCGTCTTGTGTGGCAGAACACCTAGGGGCCCAACTTCATCATTAATATACAGGATAGAAAGAGCACAAGTGGTGTAAAAGGGTCTCTTCCTGCCATCTAGTGGCATGAAGAAACCTCTCTGCTCCTCTGCTTTATTCATCATTTCATGAGTTAAATCCATGGCCCTTGTCTGATTACTGTGATATCCACACATTGGTCACTTATCCCACATACCCACCTCCTGAGGAGTTCTGAGCTTTGTCAGCAGAACTAGATACGATAATCTTAGCTGCCTTTAAATATAAGATGGCAGTCACTTCTTTCCCTTTTTGCACAAAATAAGCTGTATTTTTTTGACCTTGCCTTGGCAACTCATTAAAAAGTCCTTGTTTGTTGCCTTATTTTCCGCATATTGTTTTGAATGCTTTTTTGAGTGTGCTGCTTTTAAATACTATGTTTTCCTATATAAATACACTTTGAGCAAAAGAAATACTTTAATGCTCAGAAGCCTTTCTTTGACACTGCAAACACTGGAAGATACTGTCCACATAGGCAGAGGAAATGTTGTCTGTAGTTGAGTGCATCTCCAAAACCTGGCAGAAAATAGGTGAGTTACTGTGTGGAACTGGCAACATTGGCCTCTGAAGAAGCAAGGAGCTCTGCAGAGTTACCCTATTTCAGAATGGCTAAACTGATGCTTAAAACTGATTTCTAAAGCTCCCTGGTATCCCCTTTCCTTGTTTAGCCATCTACTTCTTTTTGACAGACAGGCAACTCCCCCCACCACCTCTTACAATCTGCAGACTGTGCTTCACTTAAATAGGTGGCTCTGCCTGGATGTGTTACAGCTCCACGCTGGTGGGAGGGGATGAAAACAGACCATTCATCCTGAACAGAATCCTTATTCATGGATCAAGCTTTAAGGGACTTGAGCTCCCACCTCAAAATGTTAATTGGAGCCTATACATAATTAAAACTGCAGTTCTCACTTCCTTGAATCATTTAGCCTGGAATCTTTGCAAGATGTAGGTCCACAGCCCCCATTTTCTTAAAGACCCATAGTGTAGAGCTAACAAAAAAGGTAAACTGTGTAGAACAGCCAACAGAGCCCTGCAGAAAAAAAACTGTTGGAAATATCTAAATTGTGTGGCTGGTTCTTTTTTTTTTAATACCTAAAGTACTTTGGCCTTCTCAGAGCCTTTTCATTCAATGTTTTATAAGCAGCTGTAAAACCAGATGAGAGTGATTAGCCTTTTTCTCTACAGAAAAGCTGTATTTTGAGGTTCTCTGTGTAAGTATAAATTTTCCATAGTGATTAAAGCTATCTGCTGGCTGGCTTCCATCTCAGCTGGAGTCCGGGAAAATTTTCTTGGTGTTTCTTTCACTGTGGTAACAGTAGTTCAGAAAAAGAATTTTTTTTTCTGTCATGTGGGATCCCTACTGTGCCGTCCTGATTTTAAGTTATCCCCTGACTGCTCCATTCAATTAAATTATTTATATTTTAAAATGTAAATTTGTGCCTTTTACTCAAAATAAATTTAGAAATAAAATTCCTAACCTCTACATTATCATCTCCTTCAGCATTTTTTGGTTATAATTACACCAATAACTAGCTCAGATTTTTAACCATGAGGGGTTTGGGTGCATTAATCAAGAAGGGAAGGTTTCTAAAAATTCAAGTCTGTCTTTAGAAAACTGGCAAGTTACCAAAACCGAAAAAGCATTACCACCAAATTAAATTAATAGTCTGTTAAAACCATCGTGGCTAGCAAGAGAGATGGTGGTGTACCATTCATTGCTGGAGCCAGGTTTGTGCTACCTCCAGCTGCTCCTTGGAGCAGGCGGCCTCTTCCCCCACTCACATTTGTCTGGAAGAAGTTTAAGGAAAGTCTTATGTGACATCTCTGCAAGGTCAGCATCTGTGAGATTGTATGTAATCCCCTTAAGGATAAAAAATGTTCCCACCTCTTTTTAATTTGAAAAAAATGGCAAATTTAAAACCACAATTCTGGAATTAAATCTTGTATTGACCTAGCCTGGGTAAGGATGCTGAGACACCTGATAATTTTGCTGAGAGTCTGGATCTGGAAGTTCTTCATTTATCGTATATGCCAGTATCTGTCTGCCAGGTGAGGGAGCTGTGAAATGTAAAGGTGGCTTGCAGGTGGTAGACTCAACTCTGTGAGGAGCAGCCAGCTGCCCATACACGGCTCATTTCTTTCATGACAGTGGCATATGATAAAGCTTCACCTAAACTGAACACTCAGGCAGAGGCTGGACTCAACAGTTATGTCATGGTGGCAGATCATGTGCAGAGGCCCCCAAAAATAGGTTGGCAGCAGCTGGTTCAGCACCTATGTTCTTCAGGGTGCTCACAGGCCTTTGCTATAGACAGGAACCTGAGTAACACAACGTAGTTCAATCCCATGCATTTCCAGTCCTTCCCACATCATCTTGTTTTGCAGATCTTTTCATTACATTTGTTTCTACAAAGGCTTTTTTTCTCCCCATAGCTGGCCCTATGTCACAACGTCCTTCTGACTCTATGAAGACTGCTCCATTTGAGGTGATTTCCTTTATTTCAGTAGGCATAGAACACATGTCCAGCACCAGTTTCTCCAGTTCTGCCTCTTCTTTTCTTTTCTTTTTTTTTTTTTTTTAAATGTGCTTCCATGCTGGTAACAACATTCAAGCCTGTGAACATTCAGACAATGGATTCATTAATTCATGCCCAACATGGCAAATCAAAAGTAAAAGGGGTTGTATCTTTTAGCCTTGCATGCTTCATTGCAAGGCCACAGGAGAAAGCAGAGTAGCAATATAGACTGATGAATATTGCTTGGGATATGAAGTTCTGTCCTGATGCAACTAACTGCGTCTTATAACCCCTTCTGAGATTTGTCTCACAGCCTGATAGGGTGTGTCTGTGGTGTTTGCTCCTGCTCTTGCTACGGGAAGGCTGTCCCACTCCTCCTGTGCTACAGGGTTTACAAACCTAAGTTGCTGCCTAAATTTCTTCTTGGCTAGATTGTATTCATTTGATCTTGTGCTGATACAGTTCTCTACCTAGTAATTTCCCTTCCCACTGTACTTAAGTTCTTAAGCATTCATAACAACTCGTTAATGCTTCCTCTGCCTTTATTTTGGTAAATTTGTTTAAGGAGGCTTTTGCCTTCTTTAGGACAGACTGTGTTGCACCCACTTGCCCCTTTCTTGCATATTTGCCTTTCGGTTCATTTTTCCTATAGTGGGAGATAATATATATTCCTTTAACAGAAACACTCACGCTTTTCCAGATGGGGCCTTAAGAGGGTCTGTATGGTGGCATTAGCATTTAGTCCATTTACTGAAATCGCCTTCCCTGCTCCAGCAGGGAAGCTAATAAATTTTGCTGGAGTTTCCAGCACAACTTTGTCCTTCACAGGGGTTGTTCAAAGTATCATACTTTTTTAATAATCTTGGCAAACTGTTCAGCTGTCTGTCACAGGAATGTTTGAGGCAGGCTGTCAAGTGGGAGACAGATGAAGCGGTTATCTAGCTCAACAGAACTTAATAAAGCCACAGAGGATGGTGTTGCAGGATTTATTTGGGTGCATCCTAAGCAGTTTGCTAAAGCCCCTCCACAGCACTTCGCTTGTAAAATGAGTCATAATTGACCTTCTCCATGAATTGCTGCAGTGAAATGATAAAACAGGAGACAGCAGGGTAACACTTGAGGAGCTCTGCCATCCAAGCAGTGATTGCACTTGCATCTGAATGTTCAAAATGAGGGATGTTCTCTGCTGATCAGTAGCACCAGCGGTTATGTTTGGTTACTGTCCTGTCTGTTCATTAGTGTCACCAAGGAGTGCTGCAGCAAATCCAAAGAACATGCCCAAGCTGAAGTAAAGCTGCTTAGTTTTGGTCCATCATCAAGCCTTTGCTACTGGACTGACTGATGCTTCAGGCACATCTGCAGTGGCCAAAAGCACCCTTGAGGCTACCCGTGAGAGCAGCTGTCTGCGGTGGCTACTGACAGCTTCAAAGCCTGACAGGAGCTGTTGCTGGAGCACACCTCGCCTGCCGCAGCCCACCCTGCTCTTCCACTTCTGTCCAGAAGGTGGCAAGCATTGAGTCAGTCAGAACCACTGCACAAGTTGATGTGGTAGTATTTTCCCCTTTTTTTTTTTTTTTTTTTTTTTCGGAGAGGTATGTTGAGCTTGATTTGTGCTTCTGTATATAGAGAGCGATGTACGGAAGCATACTGAAATTTATTTCCAAGAACAGAAATCCTGTGCTTGGTTTTCCAAGGACTTTTTTCAAGTCACATGCGTTGCATGTGTTTTTCGTATTTGATTGGATGAAAGAACAAAAGGGCCACCCCCCTATCATATGCATTCCCTATGTTATAATCTTTTTCATTTTCTGGATCAGAATTCCAGACCTTGCAGACCAACAGCTGCTGATCATGCAATGGTGGTAGGACCCCAAGGACTAAGCCCTTATGCAATATCCCTTGCTCAGGCTAGCTCAATTTCTACAGGTGGCACTGTGCTGGGCTGCCCTCTCATATTCCAGTTGCAAATAGATTAGCAAAGTTTGGCTACACCTCTGTCTTTAAAAAACATAAATACAAAGCAGAACAACATTCAAGCCCACCCTTCCCCCTTTCCAAAGGGAGATCTGCAGGCCAGTATTGCGCATGTGGGAGGAAAAGATCTCTTTATAGTGGGAACCTCATCGTTCTCCTTTATGTCCATCTATCTGTTTACAGAGTAAAGAGCTTTCCATAGAAGCTGTTTATTAATTAGAAGTTACATTAACCTCAGGAAATGTAATTTTTTTCTTTGAAGACAGCGAGAGCTTGACCACTTGCAAAACACCAGCCCACATGCCAATCTTGCCGACTTGGCTTCATTTTAGTAAGAGCTGAGCAACACTGTCCATGTGAGATCTAGCTTACATAAGGAACAGGGCAGGGAATTTTTGCTTCCCAGGAACCCCAAAGTTCTCCGGTCCACCGCAGGAAGAGACAGAGCTGGCCTGACTGGAGGGTGCAGCTGGGGCACAGAGCAACCCTGCAAATCAGTAACCCCTTCAGACTCACCTCCTCCTGAAATGGAGAAACTAATTGGCCTTGGGTCAGCACCACCCCCCTGTCCCCTGTGTGACCCTGCTTAGGAGCCACACAGGCATCACTCCCCAGTCACCTGCAGCTCAGAGGGAGCTGCTGGGCTTATTCAGAGACACTGGCACAAAACCATGTCTACAGGGACCTCTGGCTTCATTTAGCCCAACAGCCAGGCACACTCTTTGCCCCAAAGTGAATCAATAATGAAAAGCAATGTCAGATGCTCTTCAGGCCTGACACTTCTGGTAATTAATGTGGCTCTAAGAGTCTTCATGGAATCATAGAATGGTAGGGGTTAGAAAGGACCTCTAGAGGTGATCTCCTAAAGCAGTTTTGCCCAAGTAAGGTTGCACAACAATGCATCCAGGTGGGTTTTGAAAGTCTCCAGAAAAGGAAACTCCACAAATTCTCTGGGCAGCCTGTTCCAGGGCTCTGTCACCCTCAACGGAGAGAAGTGGAACTTCCTGTGTTCTAGTTTGTGCCCATTCCCTTTTGTCCTGCTGCTGAGCACCACTGAAAAGAGGCTAACCCCATCCTCTTGACACTCACACTTCAGATATTTATAAGCCTCTCATTCTTCTCCAGGCTAACCAGACCCAGATCTCTCAGCCTTTCCTTGTAAGAAAGATGCTCCAATCCCCTATTATCTTTATAGCCCCCCACTAGACTCTCTTCAGTAGTTTCTTGTCTCTCTTGAGCTTGAGCCCAGAACTGGGCAAAATACTTCAGATTTGGCCACACAAGGAAGAACCTCCTTCAACCCGTTGACCACATTCTTCTTAGTGTACTCCAGGGTACCATTGGCCGCCTTGGCCACAAGTGCACACTGCTGGCTCATGGTTAACTTATTGTCCACTGGGACTCCAAGGTCCTTCTCTACTGAGCTACTTTCCAGCAGGTCAATCCCCAACTGGTGCATGTGGTTACTTCTCAGATGCTTGCCCTTGTAGAACTTCATGGGGTTACTCTCTGCCCAACTCTACAGCTTGTTCAGGTCTCCCTGAATGGCAGCACAGACTTCTGGTCTGTCAGGCACCCCTCCCAGTTTTCTATCATCAGCAAACTTGCTGAGGGTACACTCCATCCCTTCATCTGGGTCATGGATAAATATGTTGAACGAGACTGGATCTGGTACTGACATGAGAATTTCTCTAGGTACAGAACTCCAACTACATTCTGTGCTGCTGATCACAAGAATCTGAGCTCTGTCATTCTACCAAGTTCTTCATCCACATCGTTGTCCATTAATGTACGCACTGGCTTGATTGTCCCTGGAGCTGTAGGCTTTGTGGTTCCCTCAAACCTAACGGTGAGAGGATGGTGAGGCTGAGGTGCCCAGCACCACGGGAGGGAGCCATGCTGGCGCAGGGCCGCGCTGCTCTGGGCACGCTTGGTGTCGCCGACTCGCTGCGGGTGCGCTCGATCCCGCGGCCCGTGTCGCCGACAGAGAGGCCGCTCAGCCCCGGTGCACACCGGTGGCGTTTCGGCGCGCAGCCCAGAGCAGCACCAGGCCGCAGCCGCCCGGCGCTCCCATCACCGCCCGCCCTCGCACCCGCCGGGATCCCGCAGCCGCTGTCGCCGTGACGCCAGCACGCCGCGCCCTGACGTTGCCGCGCCGCC
>VYZX01023811.1:3570-15481 GCA_013401335.1 Brachypteracias leptosomus | reverse complement strand
GTTTAAGTCCAAACAAATAGAAGAAGAACTTGAATTTGGGTCTGACACTTCCTAAATGGATGTGACAGCTATTATCTCATGGTTAAGACTTCTCCCAGAAATGTGACTTGAAGTCATTGGCTTTTTCTCCTGGCTCTGTCAGAGGGCTTTCTGAATGATGTCTGCTGTGACTCTAACCCTTCAGTCCTGAACTCTGCCAGTGTTTTGTTTTGGGGAGTGAGGGGCTAACTCAGGAATTTCCTTGGGTAACGAAGAGCCTGGAAGCTTCCTGCTGGCACTGGGATCTTACCTTCTGCTCTTGTCAGCACCTTGAAAGATAATAGCTGGATGTCCCCTATCATTGACATGTGCAAGAATTATAACCAGGTATTGCCTGCCTGGCTGATAGGTTCATGAATAATTATGGCAGATATAGCAGAGCTCTGTGCTTTGGTCTAGCTTGTTCTACCAGCTTCTCCTTGCCAGATTAAATTTGCAACCTAAAACAAGCATTCTTCAGTTCATTTAAGATATTTTCAGAACAATCGAATTTTTCCTACATTAATTAGCACATGTTTTGTTTTATGAGTCTTATACAGAAAGAAGCTGGGGAATTATTTAGCTTAAGAGAAAATATTAGAAATTGTCAAGATCTTTGCTGGTGGTGTTGTTGTTGTTGTCATTGTACTATGCTCTATTAATGCAGATGAGCAACAAATATGCTTCTGTAAATTGAATCTGACTATGGCGGCCTCAAGAATAACCCAAGGCACAAAACTAGGGAAAAAAATAGAGAGACAGAAAATCTCTCTCATTATTTTACTATAAAAATCTTAATTAGTCCCAAAGGTTTTTGTTATAAAATTCAGGTAGGTAAGGCATAGAAACTTTTTGTCAAGCAGACTATGCAAAAAGTAGGACAGTGACACAAAAAGAGTTGCAAATGAAGCTTGACTTGTATTCTAACAAGTGAAATATTTATAAACCTACAGAGTTATCTGCCCATGGAACAGGTAGGGTAGTATAAATAAATTAAACTGCAGAAATTAATACATTCTTTTAATTGAATTTATTCCTGAAAATTAATAGGATTCTACCAGTCTTTGAGGCAAAAACTGTCCATGCATTTGCTTCTGTATTACAGGAGAAAGATTATTAGTGTCTTACAGTATGGTGGTTGCAAATTAATTCTGGAAGTTTACAGCAATTTGAATATCAGGGAAATTATCTTTCCCCATCTACATCTTTGAGCCTTCACAGCTAGGACTTTAAAACTAGGTTTATAATATTTTTACTTCCCCGAACTATTACCCACAACTATATTATAGCTATCTAAAAGCTTCAGTTCTAGAAATACACAGAACAAATCAGTAAACGCACGATAGCTTCTGTCACCTCATGACAAGAAATCACTGCTTGAATGTGACACATGGAGGAATATATCTTGAATTCCTGCATTATCTCTCAACTTGACCTCTGTTTACAGTCCATGATTAAGTGTTCATACTGAACTGTGCTTCACTCCAAACTTGTATTTGGTGTATCCATTGGAAAACAAAGAGACACTTTGCTTACTGTCGAGGTTTAGATCCAATCCACTTACAAACAGATGCTTTCTGTTAACCCCTCTTCCCCCTGCCCCAATTAGAGGAAGAGAAAGAGGATAAGGGAGAGAGACTCATGGCCCCCTCCCCTCTCAAATGGGAGAGGGAAGGGAACGAGAGGCTTCTGGATTAGAAAAGAAAACTAAAACAGCTTTAATGAGATAATGATAATAAAAGAGAATATATACAAAATGAGTATCGAACCCAACCTCCCCCTGAAGGCAATTATGTCACCATCACCACTGGGGCTGTGGTGCAGGCCCTGGCGAATTACTAGACTGGGCTCAGCAGCTGACGGGAACTGGGTTCAGGAGCCGGGTTCAGGAACACACGAATAGGGATCAAAGGCAGGGCCAAGAAGCGAAGGCCAAAGGGAAACGGTGGGTCCACCAAAGGAAGGAGGAAGTCCCAAGGATCCCATAGGAAAGTGGAGGAAGCCTAAGGCTAAGGGTCGAGACCCTCGTGATCCCTCAGCTTTATACTGAATATGACTTATATGGGATGGAAAACCTCATTGGTCAGTTTAGGGTCACCTGTCCTGGCCACTTCTCCCCACAGGTGCAGCCTTTCACTTTCTGCACCCCCCGATGTGATACGCAAGAGTTAGCAGTGACCTTGATCTGCACACCAATCCTTGGTAGTAACATCAAGTTTTATCACTGCTAGAAGCAGACACTGTCTGGAAAAACATGCTGTTACTTTCAGAAAGTGCAGTTAGTTAGCAGAGACTCAGATGAAAAGTAAAATCACTGAATGGAATTGGTTTGGTTCTAACTCAAACCAGGACACTTAGTCATGTGGTGAAAGCACCTTCTTATCTTAAAATCAGCCTGGATAGGTGGATAGCTGACTTGATGTTCTTGTTTACATTTGTTTTGATTCTGTATATAGTTGTGACACACTAATCATATCTTCTTTTGAGACCTAAAACTTGTAGTGTAATACTTGAGTATTTGTATTGTAAAAACAGGTGGGAAAATACCACCCAGAGTATTGTATCCAGCTCTGGTGTCCTCAGCACAAAAAAAATATGGACTTCTTGTAGCGGGCCCAGAGGAGTGCCTCAAAAATGATAAGAGGGATGGAACACTTTTTTTATGAAGAAAGGCTGAGAGTGTCAGGGTTATTCATCCTGGAGAAGAGAAGGCTCCAGGGAAACCTTATTGTTGCCTTTCAATTCTTAAAGGGAGCCTATAAGAAAGATGGGAACAATCATTTTAGGTGGGCCTGTTGCAACAGGACAAGGGGGTGATGTTTTAAACTGACAGACTAGATACAAGGAAGAAATTTTTTACAATGAGTGTGGTGAAACACTGGAACAGGTTGCCCAGAGAGGTGGTCAATGCCCCATACCTGGAAACATTCAAGCTCAGGTTGGACAGGACTCTGAGAAAGCCGATCTAGTTGAAGATGTCCCCCGTCACTGCAGGAGTTTTGTACAGATGACCTTTAAAGGATCCTTCTAACTCAAGCATTCTATGATTCTATGAAATTAATAGGTAATCTTATAAAATATTTCCTTTAGATTTCTCTAGCCTCTCTCTGCAGAGAGCTAGTTGCAATCTGAGCATGGCAAGGTCATCTGTTTTTGTGAACGACAAAGGATTAGCCCCTAACCTTTCCACAAATCCCACTTGGGCTGATCAGTTAGACAGGTGTGATGTCAGGAAGTTTTACATGCACACAGAGAAAAAAGAACAAATATTTATCTATAGACCTTCAGTATTGGGGCTAGGTGGGGTGACAATTAACCACCTAACTCCTTATTGCAAGTCTAGCCCTTAAAACCTAAGTCTTATTAATTTCTGTATATAAATGTGGGAGAGAATGAGATAAAAAGCTGATTTATGACCGTGTTTTTTCAGTCCTATTATGCTGTACAGGGAGACAGGATGCACCTTATCTTCATAGAATCATAGAATCAATGTTTTATGTTGTAAGGGACCTTAAAGATCATCTAGTACCAACTCTGCTGTCATGGACAGATAGACCTTCCAATAGACTAGGTTGCTCAAAACCCCATCCAACCTCACCTTGAGCACTTCCAGGGAGGGTGCATCCACAACCTCTCTGGGCAACCTGTTCCAGTGCCTCACCACCCTCACAGTAAAGAACTTTTTCCTTGTATCTAATCTAAATCTACCTTCTTTTAGTTTAAAATTGTCATGCCTCGTCATAGAATCATAAAATCATAGAATCATTACGGTTGGAAAGGATCTCTAAGATCGTCAACTCCAATCTTCATTCCAACCTCTCCCTAACCACTAGACCATAGCCTCAAGTGCTACATCTACTCGTTTCTTAAACACCTCCAGGGATGGTGGCTCCACCAACTCCCAGGGCAGCTTGTTCCAGTGTTCAATCACTCTCTCAGTAAAGAATTTCTTCCTAATATCCAATCTAAATCTCCCCTGACACAATTTGAGGCCATTTCCTCTCATCCTATCATTAGTAATTTGAGAGAAGAGACCAACACCAGCTTCACTACAACCTCTTTTAAGGTAGCTGTAGAGAGCAATAGGGTCTCCTCTCAGGCTCCTCTTCTCTAGACTAAACAGCCCCAGTTCCTTCGGTCGCTCTTCATAAGCCATGTTTTCCAGACCTCTCACCAGCCTCATTGGCCTTCTCTGGACCCACTCCAGCACCTCAGTGTCCTTCTTATCCTGTGGTGCCCAAAACTGGACACAGTGATCAAGGTCCAGTCTCACAAGTGCTGAGTACAGGGGCACTATCACCTCCTTACTCCTGCTGGTCACACTGTTTCTGATACAGGCCAGGATGCCATTGGCCTTCTTGGCCACCTGGGCACACTGCTGGCTCATGTTCAGTTGACTGTCAGCCAACACCTCCAGGTCCCTCTCTGCCAGGCAGCTCTCCAGTCACTCTTCCCCAAGCCTGTAGCGTTGCTGGGGGTTGTTGTGACCAAAGTGCATGACCCATCACTTGGCCTTGTTAAACCTCATACAGTTGACCTCATCCCATCACTCCAGCCTGTCCAAATCCCTCTGCAAAGCCTTCCTACCCACAAGCAGATCGACACTCCCACTTAATTTTGTGTCATCTGCAAATTTACTGGGGGTGCATTCAATCCCGTGATCCAAGACTGGTCCCAAAACTGAGCCCTGAGGGACACCGCTTGTGACCGGCCGCCAACTGGATTTAACCCCGTTCACCATCACTCTCTGGGCTAAGCCATCCAGCCAGTTTCTAACCCAGCAAAGAATCCACCTGTCTAAGCCATGAGCCGTCAGCTTCTCCAGCAGAATGCCGTGGGAAACAGTGTCAAATGACTTACTGAAGTCCAGGTAGACAACATCCACCGCTTTTCCCTCATCCACTAAGTGGGTCACCTGATCATAGAAGGAGATCAGGTTGATTAAAAGGACTTGACCTTCACGACCCCATGCTGGCTGGGCCTGATCCCCCTGTTGTCCTGAACTTGCCATGTGATCACCCCCAAGATGAACTGTTTCATAATCTTCCCTGGCCTATCACTGCACCCCCTGATAAAGAGTCCCTCCCCCCCTTTCCTGTAGGCTCCCTTTAAGTACTAGAAGGATACTGTGCGTCCTCCCTGGAGCCTTCTCTTCTCCAGGCCAAACAACCCCAACTCTTTCAGCCTGACTTCATAGCGGAGGTGTTCCGTCCCTTGATCATCTTCACGACCCTCCTCCAAACTCTCTTGAACAGGTCCATGCCCTTCTCATACTGGTGGCCCCAGAGCTGGGCACAGTACTCCAGATGGAGTCTCACGAGAGCAGAACAGAGGCAGAGAATCACCTTCCTTGACCTGCTGGTCATGCTTCTTTTGATGCAGCTCAGGATAAAATAGGCTTTCTCTGTCGAGAGCACACTTTGCTGGCTCATATCCAGTTTTTCATCCTCCATTTTTTTTCATCTTCTGGTCAACTAAACATTAGATCATATTCCCTTCCCAGTTATGGCGTTTAACCGTTTCAAATGGACAGAGGAGGGAAACAAATAGCAGCAGGAAAAAAGCAATCTTTATTTATGGCAATACAGACATCAAAATCATTTTGCCCAGCTAGGATTCCAGAGGCGCACAAGCATAGATCAGTAAAACAGCAGTTCCTGGTAGGTTTTGATACTAAAGAATGGACTTTTCCTAAGGTATTTTCTTCCCCATCAGCTCACACAGCATTTTCTGTTTATTCACTCAGTAGTATTCATTGATCAATTAGTCAGCTGCACTTGGCGTAAGAAAAGTAACAGTTACGGGTCAATTCAAAAGCAGGCATTATGCTTGTGTTCAATCTTTGTGCTATTAAATACCCTTGCATTGTTTTATTTTCTGTACTGTACCAGGTATTTTATAAATGATAATCCACTTATTTGACATAAGAAGCATTTATTTTTTAGTTATACTGACCTTTTTTTTATATATATATACTCCCCAATAGTGTAGGGAATAGCTATTTATTTATGGAGGTAGCAGTAAGAAAGTAGGCTTAGGTAATCAACTTCAAAGCATAGACCTCTGGAAGTTGGATAGTTTTTGTAGACATTAGAGATATAGGATGCTATCTTCCATATGTATTAGTCACTAGCTTGGTTGATGATAGTTTTGGACTGTTACACAGTTATTGAATAAATTACATATACACACACATATATATATGCATTTATAGAGAGAGAAAGGTATAAGTACAATCTAGAAATGTCACAGTCCTGCTCCAAATAGGAGAAAGTTGAAATGTTAAATCGCATCAGCCATTGTGGGAATAATGCTAATGTAGAAGGGAGAAAATTCTTTTAGTTCTTATTGGTGGTTCTGTGCCTGTGTGTCTTTATAGAGAGAAAGACAGATCTACCTCAAAGACCTTCTTAAATATATCTTAGGAAGAATATAATGCAGTAATAAAGGAAAAGGAGAAAGCATTTCATAAATAATAGTACAAGCATAATATTTCTTAAACATATACAGAAGGGAGTATTTTTAATACATATATTATAGAAGTTCAAAATGCCTTGAGCTAGGGGAAGGCCAATTGCATAAAGCTTTCTCAGCATTGTATTAAAAATGTAACACTTATCAAACTTTATTGGTAGAAAACCAGACCATAACTCCCAAGACCTTTTAGGAATATGAAAACATTTGCAGAGCTTGGCCAGTTGATATCTCTGAGAATGTAACTCAGTTATCTTAGATCTATTGTGAGGATACTTGTCTGTGTCAGTCAAAATCCAAAATCCATAGCAAACCCCAAAAGTAGGAAAGGCAGGACAGTTACAACCATATCTGTATGAGTCTGTGTTCTGTGGAGTGACCAAGTTAGTTATTGTAGGAGTCTAACAAAATACAACAATAGAGTTTTCAATATAATTTCCTGTAATCAATGGGAACTTTTCCTTCTGGACATGTCTGAGTTGGGTCATCTCAATTATGTGTTGGGTTTGAGTTTTTTTAAATAATCTTTTATTTATTTAAAATACATTTTCATTCTGGAAAAAAAAAACACAAGCAAACAACAAAACAGCCTTCAAAGCCTTGGAAAGGTGTTTGTTTCAAAGTGTGAGTAATCATAACTAAAACCCCTCAGGCCGTTTTTATGATACAGAGGGATTTTTAAGATCATTAAAGTATAACATCAAAAATTCTTCCACTATTACTTTCATAGTCCATAATCCTGGTTCTTATGGTCAAACATTACATATTTATAGACATATTCATGAATATCATTATTAGATGCCTCAATCTGCTTCTGGTATACAAAGTTTTCACGTCTCAATCTATATATATATATCAATAGTAGGAAATTTCATTTTTAGTTCAACTCTTAACTTATTCTGGCTTTTCTTCCTGAGAATTAAGTCCTTGACACCTGTGCTTATATATGAAGGTATTACAAAGAAATAGAATTTGGGATCAATTTTGCAGACTTCTTTTTATTATATATTCTTCTTTTTATTTTATATTTATTTTTTGTGATATAGATGTATATATTAGTCTCTACCTACATATAGTTCATGAGTTCTATTTTTTTTTCTGATGAGTGTAGCACATTACATGAATACTATACAACCATTTATGCATTATTGGACCTGGGCAAATTATTAGCTGGAACATTAAGTAAATTCTTCATACTTGAAAGTTTGCTAAGTAAGATCAGCTCCACTGTGCTTTAAGATCCAGGCAATTAATCCCATCTAAGTCTGATAGATGTGAATCTGCTGCTCAGCCCCACTCCTAGGTGCAGGAAAAGCAGAGTCTGTGTTACAGAGGCACAAACACATACATATATAGTGGAAATATACACATAAATCATGAACAACACAAATGGTCCAATCCTAACCCTCCTTTCTCAGCTAACTAGACTTAAAGTTCACTGGTGGGAAGTATGAGAGTCCTGCGTTCCCTTGGCTTACAGGCATATCACACTCATTTGAGGAAGCTGTGGGCTCTGGCCCAAATCTGACTCCATTCAGACCTTATGCACCAATCCTGAACCCCTTCATCCAGTTCTGTCTCTCACCTTGAGACTTTCCAGAACTTGATTTTCTCCTACTAGCTGGATAGCACAGCCCAAAGTTTGCCAGCAGAAAATGAACACAGATGCACACACTGCATTCACACACAAAATAGATAGAAATAAAGTTCATCAAGGAGGCAGAACAGAGTGCTATGATTGTGTGCAGAGCTTGAGGAGGCAAAAATACTGACCAACCACTTGTTTACATGCCCATTCAGTCTCCCTTCCTCTCCATTTCTCCATGTTTTTTGCCAGATTCACCTTGATCCCTCACTTCTTCTACCCTTGTCCCTGCATGGATAAACAACCTGTCCCTAATTACTTTTTCACATAGGGCTCACTTTGGCTACATCAATACCAAAATCTAATATTTCTAACATTATTACCTAGGTCACCTTGGTCTTACATGGTACTACTTGGTTATGTTGGCCCTGTTGGCCTTGCAAGAGTGGTGCCCAAAAGGTTCCTAAAGGTTCCCTTCAGTAATTTGTGAAGTTCAACCATTTCTTACATAATTCTTCCTTAACCATCTGTGAAATTCACTCATCCCTCATGACACTATCTGTAATATTTGTCAGTTGTTTCACCTAGCAATTTTTCATGGCAAGTTCAGTAATTTCTCCTATTTTGTTTACTTTAGTAAACCTCAGGACAGGGCTTACTGATCTACATTGTGCTTTAACAAAGTTTAAATTTTAGTTGTTATTGCCATAAAATTGTTACCACAAATCTTCTCTTTTTTCCCCCTTTGATTTCTTTTCTATATAAGGACTTTTCTTTTAATTAATTGAAATAGCTACAACCCTGATTTTTTTACTAGATTGTTAATGTGCTGTGGATGATTTCTAGAAAAACTGGTCCTCTAAGCCACACTAAATCATTGAGCAGCTGTTCTGAAATAGGACAGAAATGACAGATTGTAAATAACTTTTTTTCTGATACAAATTTTCAGACAATTGATTACTTCAAAAATACTTACATTGGTTCCCAATCTGTTTAGTACTCACCTACAATAGAACAGCCTACCTTTGCAGACAAGTAATTTTGTTAAAAAAATTATTTTCATACATCTAATCAAAATTATTCACTGCCAAATTTTGTCTACTGCCTTCAAGAACCAAAAGGTCATGCTTAATATATACGTTTGATTTTTTCTTGGCCAGACATATTCCAGATCCCCCATATGGGCCAGTGTTTATGGATTCAGTCCCTTATAGTCAGTCAACATGCCAGAATCTGTGCTAAAGTAGTTTAGTTTTTAACCATTTGAAACAGGAGACAGACAATGGATCTTTAAAACATCTTCTGTGATTCAGGGCAGATTGGTATTTTGTAACTGTGAGTCAGACAGGATGCAGCTCAGTGTATACCCTCTTCTACATGCAAAACAAACTGTGCATTAAATTGGGAAGAACAAGTGAATTTCACAGTGGGAAGAATGCATTAGATTAAAATGATGCATAATCATAGGTGTACGATACTGTGCTTAGGCGAAAAAAATTTTTCAAGAGAATGAAGTGCTAGACACAGGTATTTAAGAGCTGTTTATTTGCTTTATCATTTACAAACAGCTGAACAGGGAAAAAGAGCTTGACAATCTCCCTCAAATTAATTTTCAGCTGAGGGGTCTCTTGTATTAAGTTGATAAGCGACTTGTACAGAACTACTATACAAAAAGTTAACTATCTAAAGAACTTGTGAATCTAAGGTTTCTAGAAAACAAGAAAAAAAAAGGTATTTATGAAGAAAATAGTGATAAGAAATATGTAAAAACCAGATAAGTTAGCTATCTATTGTAAGGGACTGCAGAAGCCCTTTAATTGAACTCTGAAGCAATGCTTGAAATGTGGAATTTTCCTTTCTCTTGTTTGGTAAAGTTTTACCATTGGTATTTTCTTTACTAATGATTGCTATTTAACCTGCATTATAAAAAACACTTTTTTTCTCCTTAAAGCTTACAAACTTTAACTTAGGAAGAGGGACAGTACTTGTTTTTCTTTGACTCTACAGAAAATTTTATCTGTTAATTCTGAGAAAGCAGGGCTGGCTCAAGGTGTATTTTTAGGATCAAAAAACCTCATGTGAAATTCCTCTGCCTGACTGCTAGCATATCTACTCTACACATCCCTTTTGCCTTTGTCTTCCCCTGTTCTCTTTATAGAATATATCTTATTCCTGTTACCTGCTGGTAGCCTTGTTGCTCATTTCAAGAGGCCTGTTGTGATGGAGCTTGTAGATTAGAGACTGTAGAGCTGGTGATGTCCTCAAATGCTGAAATTCCCTTTGCCTGTATACTAAACTGCTCTTAAGCAGAAAGAGCATTTTTATCACATTAGATAAGATTACTGTTTTGTTTTAAAAACTGCCTGCTGTTACCTTCCTCAGCTTTTACTTTTTAAATGGTTTTATGCATTTTTCTCCTGAACAAGCCCTATGTCACCTTCTGCAAAAGTTTTCTGTTTCCTTATACAAGATTAGATATCTTTCTCAGTATTTTCTTTCAGGGACAATCATGGAAATCAGCTAACTTTATCTGCATACTTTGAAAAGCTACTGAGAGCAAATTTAAAGGATGCTCTTAAAGGAAACAGTAGGATAAAAAGGTCTTTTACAGTGTCTTGGTATCTTATTCAATCTGATTCTTCAAAGCCTGAGTCTTTAATTTCCAGCCCTGCTGTAAGCCACATGTCATGACCTTGCTAAGTGGGTGGAAATCAGAGGGAGACAAATAAGAAAAGGAACTGAAGACAGAAGAAGAAGGAAGCTACAATTACAGTAGCAAGGACAATGGGTAGTTCAAAAGCAGAGTTTCTATTAGCTCAATGGATAAGTTTCTCTTTTTTTCTTACTTGAGTGTAGTCTGATTGGTGTATTCGATAAGAGCCACAACAATTCAAATGTTTCTGTTGAGTAATTGAATGATTCGCTTATTGAATTCCATGTACCTCCTATGTCTTCCCCTTTTTTCCATCCCTGACTTTTCCAGTGTTATTCTTAAATTCTGAGCTCTTAAATATCTGTGGGTTTGTATTGTAAAAAATTTTGCCTTTTTACATTCATTTGATTGATTATTATAAAATAGCATGTTGCTATAGTATTCATATATCTCAAAATACTAAAATCAGTACTGCTGAAGTGGATCTGATTTTGCTGATGTGAAGCAAGAACAATGTGAATTGTAGGGCTGATCTTAATAAGTCTCTGTCTCACACAGACAAATTTTATCCTAACTAAATGAATTCTTTTAACTATCTCCAAGGCAGTATTTTATAGTCATTGTATTTCTGAAATGAAAGCAGAAAAGAGCATTTAAAATGAAACTATAGTTTAAAAAAATATAGTGGTCAATGTACATGTAAGATTATGTCCACTAAAAAAGATATGGTGCTCCAGCATAGAATATTATGCTATTAAAATGAGAGGAAGAACTTCAGAATTGATGTTTTTATCATGGTTATTACAGAAGATATCACTGCATTAATTTACAGGTTGAGCTATTTGCTCATCTGCAGCTAGTATGTCTGAAAGAGCAGCAACATTGTAGATTTTGCCTTTCTGTACCCTATTTCTGTTATATTTGGTCTACAACTATTTCACAGCCCTGAATATAAGCCATGTAAAGTTTTAACAGGTAGTTCTTTCCGAAGTGTGAACTCTTCATTGAGATGAAGGTGGGCAGGGATGTATTCATCAGGATGCCACATTCTGAGGAGTATAGTGAAAAAAACAAAAGCCAGTGCAGCTCCAGATTGTGTTGCTTTAGCAATGAATTCCTCCAGATATCCTGAACCCCAGGAAGACCTTGTAGGTGAAAATCTGCCCTGATTTATCTGATGA